>PVJD01002128.1:0-218578 GCA_004026545.1 Mormoops blainvillei | reverse complement strand
ATTTGATCTCCATTTCTCTGATTCTGTTCCTGTTCTAGTAGTTTACTTAGTTTGTTTTTGTTCTCATTCTTTTAAGTTCGGCTGTTGATAGTTGTGAGTTTGTCATCATTTTACTGTTCATATTTTTGATCATCTTTTTTTTCTTAGACAAGTCCCTTTAACATTTCATGTAATAGGGGCTTGGTGCTCATTCGTGGGTGGGTTGGTGGGTGTGTGTAGATTCTAGGACCCTGTGGATCTTTCAAATGAACTCTCCTGTGAGACTGGCAGTTTCTCCCGCCGCCGCAAACCCCACAGGCTTTTACCAGTAGCGCTTTTGAGGCTCTCTTTTCCCATGCCAGAACCCTGGGTTGTGTGGTCTCTCCGCAGTTGTTCCTCCCAGTTTATCCATATGCAAACGTGGGACCACCCGGTCTGCCAGCCGCTGCTTTGCACATGCCAGTCTACCAGCCACAGCCCTGCCGCATGTTGTCTGCCCCAGCTGCCCGTCTCTGCCCCTCCTAACCAGTCTGAATGACTGTTTCTTCTTTAAGTCCTTGGTTGTCAGACTTCCATGCAGTTCAATTTTCTGGCAGTTCTGGTTATTTTTTGTTTTTAAATTGTTGTTGTCCTTCTTTTGGTTGAACGAGGAGACAGTGTATGCCTCCATCTTGTCCGGAAGTCTCCCCTATGCTTATTTTTGATCACACACACACACACACACACACACACACAGATATATATTATTCTTGAATTACGAACCCCTTATCAGATACATGATTTGCAAATATCTCCTCCCATTTGGTAAGATGTCTTTTAATTTTGTTGGTGTTCCTTTGCTATGTAGAAGCTTTTTAGTTTGATGTAGTCCCACTTGTTTATTTTTGCTTTTGTTGCCTTTGCGTTTAGTGTCAAATCTTAAAAAATCATCACCAAGACTGATGTCAAGATGCTTACCACCTATGTGTTTTCTTATGTGAGTTTTATGGTTTCAGGTCTTACACTCAGGTTTTGGATCCATCTTGAGTTAATTTTTTTCATTTTTTTATTATTGTTCAAGTACAGTTGTCTCCATTTTCCCACCAGCACTTTCCCCTGCCACACCCACCCCCACCTCCCACCCTCAATCCTTCACCCCTTTGGCTTTGTTCATGGGTCCTTTAAACATGTTCCTTGATGACTCTTTCCCTTCTTTTCCCCCATTATCCCCTTCCTTCCTCCCCTCTGGTTACTGTCAGTTTGTTCTTTATTTCAGTGTCTCTGGTTATATTTTGTTTGCTTGTTTGTTTTGTTGATTAGGTTCCACTTATAGGTGAAATCATATGGTATTTGTCTTTCCCTGCCTGGCTAATTTCACTTAGCATAATATTCTCCTGTTCCATCCATGCTGTTGCTAAAAGTAGGAGTTCCTTCTTTCTTTCTGCTGCATAGTATTCCATCATGTAAATATACCATAGTTTTTTGATCCACTCGTTTACTGTTGGGCACTTAGGTTGCTTCCAACACTTGGCTATTGTAAATTGTGCTGCAATGAACATTGGGGTGCATGTGTTCTTTTGAATTGCTGGTTTGGGATTCTTAGTGTATAATCCTAGCAGTGAAATTGATGAGTCAAAAGGCAGTTCCATTTTTAGTTTTTTAAGGAAATTCCAAACTGTTTTCCACAGTGACTGCACCAATCTGCATTCCCAGTGCACTAGGGTCCCCTTTTCTCCACAACCTCGCCAACACTTGTTGTTTATTGATTTATTTATGATGGCCACTCTGGCTGGTGTTAAGTGGCATCCCATTGTAGTTTTAATTTGCATCGTTCTGATGGCTAGGATGCTGTGCATCCTTTCATATAACTCTGGGCCCTATGTATGGCATCCTTGGAGAAGTGTTTGTTCAGATCCTTTGCCCATTTTTTAATTGGATTGTTTGTCTTCCTGGAGTGGAGTCATGTGAGTTCTTTATGTATTTTGTAGATCAAACCCTTGTCTGAGGTATCATTAGCAAATATATTTTCCCATAAGGTTGGTTCCCTTTTATTTGTGCTAATGTTTTCTTTAGCCCTGCAAAAGCTTCTTATTTTGATGAAGTCCCATTTCTTTATTCTTTCCTTTTGTCCCCTACTCTAGGGAACTTATTGGTGAAAATACTGCTGCATGGAATATCTGAGATTTTCCTGGCTATGTTTTCCTCTAGGACTTTTATGGTGTCATAGCCTACATTTAAGTCTTTTACCCATCTCGAGTTTATTTTTGTGTATGGTCTAAGTTGGTGGTCAAGTTTCATTTTTTGGCACGTAGCTGTCCAGATCTCCCAACACCATTTGTTGAAGACACTATTTTTACTCCATTTTATGCTTCTGCCCCCTTTGTTGAATATTAATTGACCATTGGGACATGGGTTTATTTCTGGGCTGTCTATTCTGTTCCCATTGATCTAGGTGTCTGTTCTTATGCCAGTACCAGACTGTTTTGATTATAGTGGCCTTGTAGTATAGTTTGATGTCAGGCATTGTGATCCCTCCTACTTTAATCTTCTTTCTCAAAATTGCTGCAGCTATTTGGAGTCGTTTTTGGTTCCATAGAGATTTTTGAAATGCTTGTTCTGTATCTGGTTTGTTCTGTCAATGGTATTTTAACAGGGATTGGGTTGAATCTATAAATTGCTTTGGGTAGTATGGACATTTTGATGATGTTAATTCTTCCAGTCTGTGAACATGGTATATGCTTCCATTTATTTGCGTTTTCCTTAATTTCTTTCTTTAATATTGAGTAGTTTTCTGAGTACAGGTCTTTTACCCTCTTGGTTAAGTTTATTCCTAGGTACTTTATTTTTCTTGTTGCTATGCTAAATGAGATTTTATTTCCAATTTCTGATTCTGATATTTCATTGCTGGTATAAAAAAATGCCTTCGATTTCTGAATATTTACTTTGTATCCCAGTGTTTTGCCAAATTCACTTATTAGGCTGAGTAGTTTTTTGGTAGAGTCTATAGGGTTTTCTATATACACTATCATGTCATCTGCAAACAATGGCAGTTTTACTTCCTCCTTTCCAATTTGAATATCTTTTATTTCTTTTTCTTGTCTGATGGCTGTGGCTAGGACTTATAATACTATGTTGAATAGAAGTGAAAGTGGACATCCTTGCGTTGTGCCCAAACTTTGTGGGAAAGCTTTTGGTTTTTGCCCATTGAGTATGATGTTGCTGTAGGTTTTTCATATATGGCTTTTATTATGTTGAGGTATGCCCCCTTTACTCTCACTTTGCTGAGTGTTTTTATCATAAATGGGTGCTGTACCTTATCAAATGCTTTTTCCACCTCTATTGATATGATCATGTGATTTTTGTCTTTATTTCATTTATGTGATGTATTATGTTTATTAATTTGTGAATATTATACCCTCCTTGCATCCCTGGGATGAATCCCACTTGATCATGGTGTTTGATCTTTTTAATGTATTGCTGGATGTGGTTTTCCAATATTTTGTTGAGGATTTTAGCATCTTTGTTCGTCAGTGATGTTGACCTATAGTTTTCTTTTTTTGTTGTGTCTTCATCTGGTTTTGGGATTAGGATGATGCTGGCCTCATAAAAAGAGTTTGGGAGTCTTCCCTCTTGAATTTTTTGGAATAGTCTGAGAAGGACAAGGGTTAGGTCTTCCTGAAATGTTTTGTAAAATTCTCCTGTGAAACCATCTGGTCCAGGGCTTTTGTGTGCCTGGAGTCTTTTGATTACTGCTTCCATTTTACCAGCTGTTATCCTTCTGTTCAGGCTTTCTGCTTCTTCTTCATTCAGTTTTGGAAGAGGACACATGTTCTAGGAATTTTTTCATTTCGCCCAGGTTTTGAAATTTCTTGGCATATAGTTGTTCACAATCCTTTGTATTTCTGTGGAATCAGTTGTAATTGCTGCCCTTTCATTTCTGATTTTTTTGGGTCCTCTTTTTTCTTGATGAGTGTAGTTAAAGGCTTTTCGAGTTTGTTTACCTTTTCAAAGAACCAGCTCCTAGATTTATTGATCCTTTGAATTGTTCTTTTAGTCTCTATTTCATTCTGTTCTGCTCTGATCTTGATTATTTTCTTCCTTCTACTCGCACTGGGCTTTGTTTGTTGTAGTTTCTCCAGTTGTTGAAGAGGTTGGGTTAGGTTGTTTATTTGAAATGTTTCTATCTTTTTTAGGTAGGCCTGTATTTCTGTGAACTTTCGTCTCAGGACTGCCTTCGCTGTGTCCCATAGGTTTCGGACTGTTGTATGTTCATTTTCATTTCTTTCCAGAAACTTTTTGATTTCTTCCTTGATCTCATTATTGACCCATTCATTGTTTAATAGCATGCTATTCAGTCTCCATGAGTTTGAATGTTTTTGAGTTTGTTCCTTGAGGTTGGTTTCTAGTTTCAAGTCCTTGTGGTCCAAGAAAATGCTTGATATGATTTCAATTTTCTTGAATTTGTTGAGGTTTGTTTTGTGGCTCATCATGTGGTCTAATCTTTGAAAATATTCCATGTGCATTTGATAAGAATGTGTACTTTGCTTCTTTGGGATGAAAGGTTCTATATATATATATCAGTTAAATCAATTTGATCTAATGTGTCGTTCAGTTCCACAATATCTTTGTTGATATTTTGTTTCGAAGATCTACCCACTGTTGACAGTAGGGTGTTAAAATCCCCTACTATAAGTGTGTTGCTGTCTGTATCTTTCTTGAAGTTCTCCAAGATTTCCTTACATATTTGGGTCCTCCTATGTTGGTTTACAATGTTCATGTCTTCATGATGGATTCTTCCTTTGAGTATTATGAAGTGTCCTTCTGTGTCTCTTTTTATGTCCTTTGTTTTGAAGTCTATTTTGTCTGATATAAATATTTCTATCCTGGTTTTTTTTCCCGTCCATTTGCTTGGAATATTTTTTTCCATCCCTTACTCTCAGTCTGTGTAGGTCTTTTGTTCTGAGGCAGGTCTCTTGTAGGCAGCATATGTGCGTGCCATGTTTTTTTTATCCATTCAGCTACCCTATGTCTTTTGATTCAAGCATTTAATCCATTTACATTTAGGGTTATTATTGATAGGTACTTATTCATTTTTTCCCTTTGTACTGTGTTCCTCTTTCTCTCACTCTTTTTCTTCATTTTCTTAAAGCAGTTCCTTTAACATATCTTTCAGTGCTGGTTTGGTGGAGGTATATCCATTTACCCTTCTTTTTTCTGGGAAATTCCTTGTTTTGCCTTCCGTTTTAATTGAGAGCCTTGCTGGGTAGAGTAGTCTTGGTTGCAGGCCTTTGCTTTTCATTACTTAGAATATTTCTTGCCATTCCCTCTGACTTGAAGTGTTTCTGTGGAGAAGTCAGCTACTCCCCTTATTAGGGCTCCCTTTTATGTTACTTTCTGTTTCTCCCTTTGCTGCCTCTAAGATTCTCTCTTTGTGTTTGAAATTTGCCATTTTAATTAAGATGTTCCTTGGAGTGGGTCTGTCTGGGTTCCTCTTGTTTGGGGACCTCTGTGCTTCCTGGACTCATTCGACTTTTTCTTTCCTCAAGTTAGGGAAGTTTTCAATCATTACTTTTTCAAACAGGTTTTCTATCCCTTGCTCCTCTTGTTCTTCTTCTGGTATCCCTATTATATGGATATTATTACATTTCATGTTGTCCTGCATTTCCCTTAACTCCTCTTCGTTCTTTTTGAGTCTTTTTTCATTTTCTTGCTCTTTTCTAGGAGCTTTTTTCCTACCTTGTCCTCCAGCTCACTGGCTCAGTCCTCTGCTTCATCTAACCTGCTTTTGATTCCTTCTACTGTGTTCTTCATTTCAGAAATTGTATTCTTTATTTCCTCTGGCTCTTGTTGATAGTTTCTATATCATTTTTCATGCTGGTATAGTTTGCAGTAAGTTCCTCGTAGTTTCCCAGTAGTTTTTGGAAATTCTCACTAAGCTCATTGAGCTTCCTTATAGCCATTGTTTTGAACTCAATATCTGATAGTTTAGTTGCCTCCATTTCATTGAGCACTCTTTCTGGGGATTCCTCCTTTCCTTTTGATTGGGGGTTGTTTCTTTGTCTTCCCATTATTTGTGAGACTCTTATTTTTTGCTGCTGCTGCTTAAATTGATCTGTTTTAAGTGCCTAACTTAGTGGTGTGAACTTCTGTGGTAGGAGACATGTAAGATTCCGCGGTGCAGTCTCCTTAATCTCCTGAACTTGATGCTCTTGGAATGGCTTTTATGCCGTTTATGTTGGCTCTCTGGAAGTAATTGGGTTTTGATTGTTGTTTGGTCATCTTTGGTGGGCTCTCTCCTCCAGCTGATTGACTGAGAGTCACTCCACTCCCCACGTTTTGTGTGTTATTGTGTAGGTGCTGCCAGAAGATAACCACAAAGCCCAGGAAACAGACGCACATCTGCAAAAATAACTGCCCCCTGCAATCCCACTATCAACAGCAAATGAACTAGTATTAATAAGGCTGTAAAGAGATTCAGACTATTGTAAGAAAGGAGAGAAATAAACTATAGTACAAAACCTAGTGATTTAATATGCACAAACCTGATGGACAAGAAATGAATGTTAAAGAGCTATGTAGTAAAGAAAATATTGCAAATCCTGTAGAAGAGCGCAGTGGATTTCCTCTCAGTAGCCACTAGTATTTACTACTGTTTTTTCTTTCTGGATCCACCTCTGGTCATGTCAGATGTTGACTCCATCTTACCTTAGGCAGTCTGTTGGAGACTTCCAGGGACCTACTGTCTGTGGCTGTTCCCTTCAGTTGTTAATCTAGTCACTCTGCACTTTGCTGTCAGGCTTAAGCACCATAGGGTGGGGCAGAGTCCCTCCTGGGGGCGGGGGTTTGTTTCCCCTCAGGTTGCTGCTGCTCAGAGGAGAGTGGTCTGCCTGAGCAAGATGGCTGCTGCTGTATGGGGGATGACTCAGCACCAGGATCCCAGTTGCTACTTTCTCAGTTCTTTCCCCAAAGCCTTTGTCCCCAGTCTCTTCTCAGATGTCTCTAGCCCACTCTGCCCCCACCTTTGCTGAAGCTCAGGGTGTCTGCAGGTGAAAATTTATGCTTTGGCCCTTTAAACAGCTCTTTGCATCTGCAGCCACCTGTCTCTGACAGAGAGCAACCCTGCCCCTTTTCGAAGCTGGCTATTTTCTGTGTACTTTTTGGGCTCTGGTGCTGTAGGCTGGGGATCTCCACTTATGGTTTACACCCTACTCTTCTCAGGGGGATCCAACTGGCCTCTAAAATGTCCCTCTGGCGCTGCTGCCTGTGGGTGCCCAGCCAGCCTTCTAGAGTCTCCACCACACTCCTTAGCAGTCAGGTTGTGCTGAAACTGATTCTTCTGTCTCTCTGAGGTTATAAGGCTTCTCTCTCACTATCGTTCAGTTGTTTGTTCCCGTGATTTCTCCACAATTTAGTTGTAATTCCAGATTGTTCCTGGGAGGAGGTCAGCCTGACTTCCATTCACTCCTCCACCATCTTTCCCTTTATTCGAGACCTGAAGATTGACCTCGAGTTAATTTTTGTGTATGCCGTAAGATGAGGGTACAGTGTCATTCTTTTCCATGTGGCTGTTCTGTTTGCTGGACATCATTTATTGAAGCAACTGTCCTTTTTCATTGTATATTCTTTGTTCTTTTGTCAAGAATCAATCAACCATATATGCATGGTTTTATTTCTGGGTTCTCTATTCCATTCCATTGATCTATGTGCCAGTTTTTATGCCAATACCATACTGTTTTGATTACTGTCACTTTGCAATGCAGATTGAAATCAGGAAGCATACTTCAAACTTTGTTCTTTTTTAAGATTGTTTTGGCTTTTTGGGGACTTTTGTGGCTCCACAAAAATTTTACGATTGTTCTATTTTTGTGGAAAATGCCATTCAAATTTTTATAGGGGTTTGCACTGAACCTATAGATTGCTTTGGGTAGTAGGAACACAGAATATTTTTTCATTTATTTGTGTGTAATTTCACTTCCTTTATGAGTGTCTTATAGTTTTCAGTGCACAGATCTTTCACTTCCTTGGTTAAATTTATTCCTAGGTATTTTGTTTTGATGTAATTCTAAATGGATTGTTTTTTTTTTCCAATTTTTCTTTCTTTTAGTTTGTTATTAGTATATAGAAATGCAACTAATTTTTGTATATTGATTTTGTATCCTGCAGCTTTACTGAATTTATTAGTTGTAATCATTTTTTGGTGGAGTCTCCAGGGTTTGCTATGTATAACATTATGTTATCTATAAATAGTGAGTTTTATTTCTTTCTTTTCAATTCAGATGCCATTTATCTCTTTTTTCTGCCTGATTTCTTTGGCTAGGACTTTCAATACTATGTTGAATAAAAGTGGTAAGAGTGGGCATCCTTGCCTTGTTCCTGCTCTTAGAGGAAAAGTTTTCAGTTTTTCACCATTGAGTATGGGATTGTCATATATGGCTTGCATTATGTTGTGGAAATAATGAAGATTTTGAATAGGAAGACAGGCCCTGTATTTTTTCATCCTTAAACCCCCTCCACCTTGTACAATATTCCACATATGGTTGGTGTGCATCTGATAGTTGTTAAATGCAGAGTGTCTCTCCAGAATATGGGATTAACCTTTGAGTCCTAAGGTCTGTCCCCTTCTGCTCAGTGTCCCACACACCTTTTGCTCTTCCCAAGAGGGAAAACAAACAAGCAAATAAACAAAATCCATCCTCTTCAACCACTTTCACTTAAAATGCATATACTTTTCACTTAGGAAAGTGCTTCTGAAACTTGAATGTGCATATGAATCAACTGGGGTTCTTATTAAAATGCAGATTCTAATTTGGCAATTCTGAGATGGTACCAAGATTATTTGTAATAAGTTCCTGGGAGATGCCAATGGTCCTATTCCTAGACTACATTTTGAATATCAAGAACTTAGAATTGACTTGTGTGTGCTGTTAATTGACTGAATTTTAAGCACAGAAAAAAGACATCATTTAGTTTCCCAATGAATGTGTCATTTAATATTTCTTTCATACACATATATAAAAAGAGATGTGAAGAAAGATTAATAGGGTTCAGCATGAATGATGTTTGGAAGATGAGAAAGGAAAATAATGAAGCTGACTGGATCTTGCTTTGTGTGCTGAGCTTCAGCTCAGCAAACAGATCCATAGTAGTGGTAGTGTGAGTGGAGTCAGCTGTTAAAACATAGGTACAGGGAAGGCAAAACAGGGAAGTAGCTGTTTAATGCCTCTCCCAACAGCACAGCACTATTTATGACTAGAAGCATAGGAGTGCATTTTACTCCATAGAAATGACCAGGAGTGGAAACTTCCGGTGAAGATGGAGGTGTATTTGGGCATGCTTTGCCTCCTTGCACAACCACAGAAAGAATTACAACTAGGTCTCAGAACAAATAACACCCAGAACCATCAGAAAATCAAGCTGTATGGAGGTCCAACAACCAAGGATTTAAAGAAGCCACATTCATCCAGATGGGTAGAGGAGCTGAGTCAAGGAGATGGGAGGACAGGCACAGAGAAGCAGTGAGGTGCAGAGAGGCTGTAGAATGGGCAGTCCCACATTTACATATGGTGGGACCTTGAGAGTGAGTTATCCCAGCTGCCTGCACAGCTCAGGGTTCCAGCACCAGGAAGATAAATCCCCATAACTTCTAACTGGGAGAATAGATGATGATTGGCATTACAGAAGAAACTGCTGGATTTTCAGGAGACTCCGTTTAAAGGGCCTGCACAGGCTTAGAACATATGCAAACTCACCCATTCTGGGTTTCAGCACAAAGGCAACAGCTGGAAGGGCGCCTGTCATATAGAGGAAGTGGGTGAAGTGACTAGAAAGGGGTTGAGTACCAGGCAAATCCCCAGAAACTTGGCAGTGGTACAGTCCCCTCTCTGAGCCTCCCCCTACACAGAACCACAAAGCAATGAAGCAGGTTGCCCCACTCTGGCCATTACCAAAGCTCCACCCCTCACAGCTTACAGGAACCTTTTCTACAATAGGCAACATTACTAAGACAGGGAGTCCAAGCAGCTCTACCTAATACACAGAAACAAACACAGAGAGGCTGCCAAACTGAGGAGACAAAGAAATATGGCCCAAATTAAAGAACTGAACAAAATCCCAGAACAAGAATGAAATAAAATGGAGATAACCAGCCTATCAGATGCAGAGTTCAAAACACTGGTGATCAGGATGCTCAAGGAATTCACTGAGTATGGCAACAACATAAAGGAAGAAATGAAGTTTACACTAAGTGAAATAAAGGAAAATCTATAGGGAACCATCAGTGGACGGGAGGAAGCCTGAATTCAAATCAATGATTTGGAACATGAGGAAGTAATAACAATTCAACCAGAACAGCAAAAGGAAGAAAGAATTTAAAAAAACAAGGATAGTATAAGGACCATCTGGGATAGCTCCAAATGCACCAACATCCAAATCATAAGGGTGCCAGAAGGAGAAGAGGAAGAACAAGACATTGAAAACTTATTTGAAAAAAGTGAAAGACAACTTCCCTAATTTGGCAAAGAAAATAGACATACAAGTTCAGTAAGCAGAGAGAGTCCCAAACAAATTGGATCCAAAGAGGGCCACACCAAGGCACATCACAATTAAAATGCCAAAAGTTAAAGATAAAGGGAGACTCTTAAAGCAGCAAGAGAAAAGTAGAGTGTTACCTACAAAGGAGTTCCCATAAGACTGTCAGCTGATTTCTCAAAAGAAATTTTGTGGGCAAGAAGGGACTGGCAAGAAGCATTCAAAGTCATGAAAAGCAAGGACCTACAAGTAAGATTACTCCGTCCAGCAAAGTTATTTAGGATGAAAGGGCAGATAAAGTGCTTCCCAGACAAGGTAAAGCTAAAGGAGTTCATCATCACCAAGCCATTATTACATGAAATGTTAAAGGGACTTATTTAAGAAAAAGAAGATCAAAACAACATTAACATGGCACCAAATTCACAACTGTAAACAGATGAATCTAAAAAAAAAAATGAATAAGCAAACAATCAGAACAGGAACAGAATCATAGATATGGAGATCATTTGGAAGGTTATAAGTTGGGAGGAGGAAGGGTGAGAATGGGGGAAAAGGTGCAGGGATTAAGATGCATAATTTGTAGGTACAAAATAGACTGGGAACATTAAGAATAGTATAGGAAATGCAGAAGCCAAAGAACTTATATGCACGACCCATGGACATGAACTAAGGGGAGGGGATTGCTTTAGGGAAGGGGGGTACCAGGCAGAGGGAGGCAAAGGGAAATAAATTGGGGCAACTATAATAGCATAATCAATAAAAAATATTTTTAAAAAGAGAAGTGACAAAGAGTGGCTTTTGAGACAGGCAGGTGGAAATTGCCTGACTGAATTTATCCAAGATATCAGTGGTGTGATTTGTGTGACTTATCTTCTACAAAGATGTGTTTATCTACCTCTTTAGCCACAATTTAGGTATATTTTCTGGACCTCAGTTTTCTGTTATTTTCTCAGATAGAAATATATTTGTGTGTGTGCATGCACATGCACACGCCAGCCAATTAAAAACAAAAATTGGAAACTCATTTTTGTCTTTTTGTGATAACCTTTTGTATTTCATATCCCTTGAAGTAGCTCTGCTTGGTCGCCTCTGTTTAAAGAAGGGCAGCAGGCCTGCAGGCACCTGTGTCAGGGGAAACTGTAGTGAAGAGATCCGTGGGTGCACTCAGCAGGGCTTGTCCTCGCCCTTTCTCTACAGTAATTGAACTAATTGAAGAAACACGGAAACCCAAACTAGATACACTTTTTAACTATCCCTCAACACTTGTGATTGCCATTGGATGGCCATTTGACTGCATGCTCTTCTTTTTGTCCTAAATGGTGCTCTTTGATGTATTCTCAGTTGCGCTGTCCACAAGTCCAACTCAGTTAATCTCTCCAAAAGTAAAAGAAGTGAAATCAAACAACCTGAAGGAAGTCTTGCCAAGACATTCATGTATCAAAGATGTGTATGGCACTGGAAATCCTTACAGCTTCTCTGAAAAGCGTTTGTGATGTTCATTGTAGAGATAGGAAACTCAGGCCCAGAGAGTTAAAGAACGTGGCCTGAAGTCACAGGGTTATCATGCACTTGGGCAAGGAACTCAAGTACACGTGTAGCTATGAACCCTCTCGGGCCCAGGGTGTCATTTGAAGCTGTTTTTAAAAAATCACGGGGAAGCCTTACTCAGAGGCTCTCCCTCTCACAGTGCAGGCAGAGAGAACCCTGTGCCTCAGCATCACCCACTGTCTTGGAGTTTTTATTGGGGCTTAAAAAAAAAGTCTGCCATAATGTGGAATGTGACAGTCTCAGTTATGTATCCTTTTTATCATGATCAACAATAAAAATTAGGAAGACCCTCTCATTGTATATTTTATACCTTAAGAATTTCATTTTGCCATAATTGGTCTTATTGGACTGAGTTTGAAGGTCTTCTCTAGGATTTCAATTTTATTTTTCAGGTTTCTTCTTTTCCTCCGCCAAAAATGCATTCATCTGAGTTATACTACCACTTTTTATTAGAGGTAGGTGTAATCATAGAATTTCTAGTAGCTTGAAAGGGGTTGAATGTACTAGAATCATAGCATGCATTTCAGCTGCACTATTAGCATTCTAGCTAAGGGGGGTTTATTGTTCCAGTTTCAGTCATTATAATGCAGCCCTGTTTAATATTGCATGATCCGTGGGTTGCCATAAACTTGGTACAAATTGGAGTGCTGATATAACATGAAATGAAACGCCTTGTCTGAATGTTGCTATTGTTTTGCATTTAACAAATTAGTATGTTGACATTTGTCACTGATGGATTTCATTATTTGCTGAAAAGGTTTTAGGGGGGTTGACAGCATGAATGGTTTGTCCTACAGACATTTGAGAATTGATAAAAGCATCTTTGTTCTTTGTACAAAAGCACAACAGATATCTTATTGATGGACACACAAAAAGGGATGGCTTGTGTAGCTGCAACATAAAATAAACCAAGACAATAATTTTTGAGTTGTTACTTATGCTTCTTTGTGATTTCTTCCTCTCATCCTTTTTTCCTATTTAAAGAATGCATTTCATTTTTCTCGATAACAAGCTCAAAAGCAATCAGTGATATTTTAGTAAATTTAAAACCTTGGTTTCTTTATACTCCACTTACATATTGTTTAAGAAAGGTGGTTTGAAATGTTATTAAAAGCAGTTATTGTGTAGGGATTGCATTAAATAACTGTCCCAAATCCCCAGGTAACAGACAAGTAAGATGGAGGAGTTAGCCTGTGGATCAAGAAACTGAGATTTGCACATAAAAAGAAGAAAAGATAAAAATTTGATTTGAAATTCTAGTTTAGTCAAAACAGTAAAAATACACATTCTTCTGTCATTTTTTTCTCTGTAGTTGTATTTAGAGGGACAGCCTTGACGCTCAAATGTACCTTCCCTGTACGTATCACTGATCCCTTGTTGGAAAGCTGCTCACCTCCCACCGTTATCCCATTCCTGTTAAAACTTATCGTGGACACACACACACATGCCACTTCCAGTAAAAGCCATAATAGAAAGCTACAAATAATGAAATCTATCAATGATCAGATAATAACACCCATCACTAACAACTGCCAACACACAGACTAAAACAGTCAGACACTATGCCAAACCATCCATCACCCCTGTCATTCTTCAGGGAGCAGGGAGTGGGGCTTCTAAGGGGAGGAGCTGTAGAAGCTGGGACTGAGCAGAATATCAAGTGGTGGTGGGACGGGGACCCAATCATGATCTGAAGTTTCTATTGTGAAAACACAGGGACCAGGAGAGGAAGAGAAATGAATGACTTAATACAGAAGTAAAGATTTGTTTATGGAATGTCTTCCACTGCTAGACTATGACCTTTATGAGGACCCCAGTCTCTGTCCCTTTTTCAAAAATTATATTTTATTGATTATGCTATTACAGTTATCCTGAATTTTACCCCTTTGCCACCTTCCGCCCAGCAAATCCCACTCTCTCCGGTAGTCCCCACACCATTGCTCATATCCATGGGTCATGCATGTAAGTTCTTTGGCTGCTCCATTTCCTATGCTGTACTTTACATCCCCATGGCTATTCTATAACTACCTATTTGTACCTCTTAATCCCCTCACATCCTCACTCATTCCCCTATAAGACCCTCCTATCTGGTAACCATCAAAATGCTCTCTGTATTCATGATTCCTTCTCTGTTCTTGTTTGCTTAGTTTGTTTTTTAGATTCAGTTGTTAAAACATATGTATTTATTGCCATTTTATTGTTCATACTTTAGATCTTCTTCTTTTTCTTAAATAAGTACCTCTGACATTTCATATAATAATGGTTTGGTGATGATGAACTCCTTTAGCTCTTCCTGTCTGTGAAGTTCTTTATCCGTGCTTTGATTCTAAATGATAGCTTTGCTGGGTAGAGCAATCTTGGCTATAGGTCTTGACTTTTCATGACTTCGAATATTTCCTCCTAATCCCGTTTAGCCTGCAAAGTTTCTTTTGAGAAATCAACTGACAGTCTTATGGGAACTCCCCTGTCGGTAATTAACTACTTTTCTCTTGCTGCTTTTAAGATTCTCTCTTTACCTTTAACATTTGGCATTTTAATTTTGATGTGTCTTAGAGAGGGCCTCCTTGCATCCATCTTGTTTGGGACTCTGTGCTTCCTGGACTTGCATGTCTATTTCCTTTACCATATTAGGGAAGTTTTCTTTCATTATTTTTTCAAATAGATTTCCAATGTCCTGCTCTTTCTCATCTCCTTCTGGCACCGCTGTGATGCAAATGTTGGAACACTTGAAGTTGTTCCAGAGGCTGCTTATACTATCCTTGCTTTTTTTTTTTTTGAATTCTTTTTTCTTCTTGTTGTTCTGATTGGTTATTTTTTTCTTCCTTATGTTCCAAATCATTGATTTGGTTCTCGGCTTCATCCACTCTACTGTTGTTCCTTTGTAAATTGTTCTTTATTTCAATTAGTGAATCCTTTGTTTCTGAGTGGGTCTTTTTTATACTGCTAAGATTCTTACTAAGTTCCTTGAGCATCCTTCTAATCAGTGTTTTGAACTCTGCATCTGATAGATAGCTTATCTCCATTTCATTTAAGTCTTTTTCTGGAGTTTTGGTCTGTTCTTTCATTTGGACCATATTTCTTTGTCTCCCTGTTTTGGCATCCTCCCTGTGTTTGTTTCTATGTATTAGGTAGAGCTGCTATGACTCTCTGTCTTCATACCGTTACCCAGTGTAGTAGGTGTTGTAAGGTCCCCTGTCACCCAAGGTGGGTACTCGTAGTGCTTCCTCCATGTGGGCTGAATACGCAGTCCTCTTGTAGCTGAACCTTCATTGCTGTTGGCAGGTCAATGGGAGGGATTTAGCCAGACCAGTCATCTGCAAGGACTGGCTGTGACCACTGACCACCAACGTCTGCCCCTCTGTGGAGGATCAAGTGTGCAGGAGCGGGATGACGGTGCTCCAACATGGCCTGTAGCTGTGTATTGGGTGCACAGGTTCTGGGGGTTCCCAGGTGATGCAGGCCAAGGTCAACCCCTACCTGTGTTTTGCCCAGGGCCACCCTTCCTGAACTATAACGCGATCTGAGATGGCTGCTACTTGTGCTGGGCTTAGAGATTCCCAGGCAAAGCCAAGTTGTGAACCTAGGCTGGCTACTGCTAGTGCTGGGCCTTGGGTCACTTAGCAAGAGGTTTGGGGGCTCAGGGCTCACTGAGGCAGGCTGTTGCTTATTAGAGAGGATTTAGGAAATTATGGAGCATGAGCCAAGACCAGTCATTCCTATGGAAAAGTAGCTTGGGTGGGCTTATATGTTGGGCCCATATGTTGCATGAGATGGAATCTCTGGGGATCTCCAGGGTGGGACAAACAGTGTTAGCCAGATTGATGGAGTTTCAGATATGGCACCAGCATGCCAGCCCTATGGTTCTGTGGAGGAAGGGTTCAGAAAAGGGACAGTGGCCTCTGCCCACCTTTCTGTCTGGGAGAAAGCTGTCTTTCAGCTCTTGCCTTAATGCCAGACACTTCAGCTCCTTCCTGTATGCTCCTAATTCCTTTCAAGCTGCTACTCCCGTGCTGGAGCTCGGAAGCAGTGAACCTGAGTAAGTCCATGTGTGGGTTCTGTAAGGAGAACTGCTTGGGACCCCAGAGGTTTCTTCTACCAGCTCAATTCCCACTGGTTTTTGTAGTCAGAACTTACGGGAACTTATGTTCCAGCGCTGGAACCCTGGGCTGAGGGCGCCTGGTGTGGGGCTGGGACTTCTCACTCCTGAGATATCCCTCCAGAATTTTTATCTGCCTCACATGGATGTGGGACCAGCCTGCTCTACGTGTGCACCCCTTCTACCAGTCTGGATGGATATAGTTCCTTCAATTCTGTAGTTGTCAGACTTCCATTCAACATGATTTCTGATGGTCCTGAGTTATGATTTTTCTGTATTTTAGTTGTAATTTTGATTGGCTGTGTGAGGAAATGAACCATGTTTATATTAGCTGCCATCTTGATTGGAGGTAAATCATCCCTGTCCCTTTTATTCATTAGTGTATTTCAAGTAGTGAGCACAGGGCTTGGCACTTAGCAGGATCTCAGTAAATATTTGCTGAATGCATGGTTCTGCATCAGTATCTGTCTTCTGTGCCCCATTTTTCCAACCTGTTCTTGGACCAAGAACTTAGATTCCCTGATTCTAATCACTTGGTGAACCATGGAACCAAAGGTGGTCTCACGTTCCAGCTCTGCCACCCCGTGCTTGGTTTTCCAGGTCTTTTTCTCTCTAAGCCTCCATTTTCTCACCTCAAGGGAAAAAATCCACAACCCACACAAAACTGTTACAGTTCAGTTAAAAAGAGTAAGGGAAGAGGAATGTTAATGGTCTTTAAAATATAAGGGCAAAAATTATCAAATATAAGGGTAATAATTGCATGTTATAAAATTATAAGGGTATCACCTTTATTGAAGGAATTCTTTTTGGGGAGGTCACCAACGGGAGAGTTAATTTGCAAATGAAAGTATGAACAATTTCGTGAGTGACATAATGGTATTTTTAAGTCAGGCTCAATTGGTTTCCTGAAGACACGGCTGCAGCTGCATGAAGAATGTGTAGATAGACCTGCTTTGTGACTCCTCAGCTGTCCCTTAGCTCTCGCCTCAGGGTCTTTTCTGCAAAGGAGAAAACCAAGAGCTCAGAGGCCCAGTGGTTGGTCCCAGTCCCCATGCAGTATGGCTCCCAGTGTTCCAGGGTGCAGAGTCCATGGCCAAGGGTGCTGAGACCCACACGTCAGGCTGTTTACTGTGGGCAAAGGTATAAGAGGAAGCACCCTGCCTGGTTGTGTACCCCTTACACATACATACACACACGCACAGCCTCTCCGGGGCTTCTTCCCAGGGAAGATCTCTGGTCTCAGGGTGTCAGTGAGCCAGAACAATTCTCCGCTCAGCCATCCGTGAACCTCCATTGAAACAACACTGCAAACTGGATGTGAGGCACTTTCTCCTCTGAGCAGTGGGCAGCGGGGCAGGCAGTTGACTTTGTGACAGCAGTATGGTACAGAGAGTGGCCTGTTCTGGAAATCCAGGGGCAGAAGCTCAGTCCCCAACCTGCTCAGAGCCTCAGTTTCCTTATTTGCTATTTGAAAGTGGGGATTACCACTTTCCAAATAACCATCAAGTGCCTTTCTAGCTCTGAGACTCTTTGAACTCCATGTTTCTTCCTTTCCAACTTATGGAAATTATTTTCCCCACTTTTCCTGAGAAGGGAAGTGTAAGACCCCAGGCTGTCTCAGACAGCTGCCAAAGCGGCTGTTTTTTATTGAAAAGTCAGCTTCCTTCTCAGGTTGCTTAACATAGCAGAAGCTTCTCGAGAACAGAGAAGCCCAATGTTTCCCTCTACTTTTTGACGTCATTTGCCTGTGGGTGGGTTCCCATCTGCCCCCGCCTCTCCAACCACACCAAATTTTATTGCACAGATTTAAAAAACACACCTCAGTGTGGCAGGCCACCTAAAGAAGTAGTTTAGTTCAGGAGTCCTGCAGCTGAGCTGTGGCCGAGAGAGCTAGTGTTGGTCCAGCTCAGACTGTGCCAGGATCTTGTCGGGAGGAGTAAACTAGCTATCATCCTTCTCCTTGCCCCTGACAGTAAGAGCAGAATGCTCACTTTACACTCTCCCATGAGGGATTTGAAGAATCAATTCTAAACATGGACTTGAAAGCACTTAGCAATCTAAGAGAGCATAAGAGGGAGGGACTAACATTTGTGACATGTTTACTGTGTGCCAGGTACTGAGGTGGGCACTTGACTTTCATTTGTTATTTAAGTCAGCTATATAATGATCATACACAAAATTGTCAAACAGTTGGTTTTAAGCCACGAAGAACTTAAGCTTATCGAGAAGACTGGACAAACAGAGAGAGAAAAAGGGAAACCAGAGCTACTGTAGCCGCTGGGAAGCCGAGTGTCTTTGGTACATTTTATACCATCCACACACAGTTTTAAAATATAATTATGTCCATTTGCAATACAGGAATGTGAGACATTGGACATCTATCCGTTAGCACAAATAGTTTGCCCTTTTGGTGCTTTCGAATGCCAGAGAGTTTAGCTGAGTGTAGTCACTGATAAATCACAGAGATATTAATCTTATTCGAATAGTCTAATATTTTCCTTTTGCCACCCCTCCTAGTGTGTGTTTAGGTGATTAGTCTTAAAATGTGTAATAAGTGGTAAATTCAGGAGAACTCAACTTGGTCACCAAAATAAGCAATGTTACTCATGATATTATGGAGTAAAAATACACTGGACTTGGTCTTGCCTGCTTTGAGGCTTCCATCGCCTAGTCATGTGAGCACTTTTCACAGTGAGGGGCAAGTGTGGAAATTACACACATGAAACTGTGACTCAGGTCTGTTCTCAGAAGAACTGAGGTAATGGCTATTAATATTTTATTTCATACATTACAATGTTTCTAAAAGCAAACACTGTAGTTAAGGTTACCTACATTGACACCATAAGTGTAACCCAGTTTTTCTTTGTGCCAGGCTTGCTTTCCTCAGATGTGTTCAATTCAAAGGTGAATTTTCAGAGCCTTAAAAAAAAAAAGAAAATTTGAAAACAATAGGTAAACTACTGTAGTTTCACAACTGTGAAACATATGATACTTTTTATACTTAGAAAATAATATTAAATGTCTTCTTTTTCTTGTTTGTTGTTACTGTCCCCCCACATAAAACCAGTGAACAAGAACAACGACAAACCAATGTGGTTGAATCTTCCCTTAAGGGTAGCCCTTTGTCAGCAGAAGAAAAGGCCAAGGCTTACCAGAGTAAACATCTTCATAATCAGCTGCTGTTTTGTGCTGTAACATTTGTCTCAGAAGCATTTTGTTAATGTGGCTACAGAGTGTGGCATGCACTGATTTCTGCCCTCAGTCACCACTCTAGCTTTAGTCACCAGTTTCAGACTCATCCTGCTATGACTGGGATTTTGTAAACCAGTTTTGAATAAAGTGTCCTGCAGACTTAGGTCTGATGTGGACGGGTTGGGGCACAAAGGTAGCTCCCCCCATGTGGCAATGGGCACTGGATTCCTGGGTCTTTGTTCTCTTACATGTGGAGTGGGGAGGAGTGGATATCTTGAGATCTATTTTGGATTGAGTGCCCAGAGATTTCAGAACCAGTCTTACAGCTTCCGCAGCTTCAGTGCCAGCTCACTTTACACCCAAGGCCATCTCACCTGTTGCGGCTGCAGCAGAGCAGCTGTGAACCAGAGCCTGTGCCGGCCTTGGAATCGGCACGTACCTACCCCCAGATTTGCCCTTCTTCCTCCATCGTGGACTAATTTTCTTCTCCTTGACAATGTCCCTACTCTCTCATCTTTCCTCCTCATCTCCAGTCCTCCATCAAAATGAACCTATTCTTTCCCCCAGAGCCTTTCCTGGCACCACGAATATGGTACACATGTTCACCCATGGAAAGCATCAATGAGACAGCACACTGTCTCCCACTGGAGCCTGGTCTGCGCAATGCCTGAACCCGCTGGGTGTTGACTCCATTGCAGAAGGAGGGGTGGGGCATCTGCGGCAGGCTGGTGGGCTGAAATCACCCTGCTGGCATCCCAGCTTGTATGCAGGGATATCGCAGCCTGGTTCCCTCTGGCTTGCAGGTGTAGACATGGGGCTTGGGTGGCCTCGCAGCATGGAGCACATCAGCGACAGATCCACTCGCCCTCCCTCAGGGCTCGGCAGGGATCGCTGCCCCAGCCTCCCTGCTCTGGCCACTCTTGCTTCTGCTGTTGATTTGAGGATCTGCTTCTAATCTAAGACACATGGCTTCACATTAAGCAAGCAAAGTACAGAGGGGGTCCTGACCTAGGGTCCAGCCCTTTCTGAGGACAGCACAGTGTCATTTGTCCAGGACTTGTCATCTGTGCCTTTCCACAAAGGATGTGGCAGCATTTCTAATTCTCTGTTGCTTGAGAAGTATGGGGATTTTGCTAGATCTGTGGTAGCTCTGGACAGTTTTGCAGACAAGGATCTCGGGTGGGGGAGGGACAGTCTAGTAGGATGAGCCATATGAAATTGCCCATTTTGGGATACTGAAAATGGGCAAATATCAACGGCTTCGTAGGGTTCATACTAAAAGTTGAAAAGTTGGAGGAGAGTCAGTGCCTTGTCCTGATGTTATATTTGCCTAATAAGCAAGCTGGATGCCGGCTAGAGTATTTTGTTACAGAACATCAACAGTCTACATCAGAGGAGATTATCATAGTACTGTAATTACTAGTACTATTACTATTACTACTACCATTTATGCCATTATTATGACTCCTACTACTTGTGGTCATGTTAGAGACAATTGATAGAGACAGAGAGAAGGCTGAAGCATTCCCTGGCACCCACTGCGGCCCTGGCCCTACCACCTGGTCTTCCACTTTGGGAACTAGTTACTTAAGATGAGCTCTCCCCTACTCTCATCGTTGTCCTGTTTTAGCCAATGTGGTTAGTTTCAGAGATAAGGGATGTTGGGTGATCAATGACCTCAGACAATGTAGCTGCCTCAGTTTCATTTTCCAAAATGTCACGGCAGTAAAAAAACCATTTGCTAATAAAAAGGGTGGGATTCATTGCTGAGTGGCGTTCACATCAATGCTGTCACTGCCTCACCCAGATTTCTCAGAACAGCTGCTGGCTCGGTGTCGTAGCTGAATGATGTCATTTCAATCATAACGTAATTTTCCAGCTGCCCAGGATGGAAAAGGGGTTTATTATTATGGCATGTTTTCCACTGTGTCTGAAAGAAAATGAAACAGACATGGATATATGATAGTATCAGTTCTGTTTTTACAGGTGTGCCTGAAGGATACAAGGTACCTTTCACTTGTAAAAGAAATGAGACTCTATGGCAAAAGCAAATGAGAACAAAAATTTTCCTCAAGAGATTTTAAAAATGTATGTGTAACTAGTGTTGGGAACTGGCCTCAACTACATTCAACTTGAAGGACTGTGGGGCAAGCTGCCCAGTCTCTGGTCTCATGGATGGGACCCTGGCTCAATCTTTGCCTTAATTTCTCCAAGCAGAAAATGGAGATCTCCCAAAATACTTGTTTGCGTGTTTGTTTTCAACTTTTCTTTGAAGAAGAATACATTCAGGGTAGTGCATGCATCTCTTAAGTGTACAGCTCGTCAATGTTCACAAACTACACATCTCTATAACGAGCACCCTGATCAAGAAACAGAACCTGACCAATACCCTGGAAGAGACCTGTGCCCCCTTCCAGTCACCTCCCACCTGACACACACAAGCACCTAACTTCTCACAGGATAGATGTTCACCTGTGAGGTCCGTGTCAGACTTCTGACCTGCAGAGCTGTAAAATGATAAATTTGTGTTGTTTTAAGCTACCAAGTTTGTGATAATTTGTTACAGCTGCAATAGAAAACTACTGCAGCAATGCAGCTGCTAAGTGAGAGCTGGCAGTCAACCCAGGGCTCTGTCACTAAAGCCCAGGTTCCTCAAAACCACCATCATAGGTAGTCCTGCCTTTAACTTTGATAAATTCTTGGTCTTTGTGCAGTGTAAGAAGGTAAAATAAAAGTCCAAATGCCAGCCAGCATCAACAGAAGTTGGGAAATAGACTGTGTCTTTGACGTCGCTGTACTGGCCCATCCCTCAGTCCCTGTGTGCTGATGCCTCCTGTCTAGAAAAATATCATGTGATACGTAGCTAACACTTCATTGTTAAATATTTTACTATATTATCCCTTCCAAAAGTATTTGCATTCTAAAAGATGACTCAAGGAATGACTTTAATATTTGTGAGAAAGAGGACTATGCTGGAGAACTGTAGCAAACCCCGTGAATTGATGAGCCCGACACCCATAAGCAAAGCCCTTCTTCCTGCCTCTCCCACCAGAGAATCAGAAAGAGCCAAGGATCCACTTTGCCATGCTACAGGAGTAGTAGCTGGGGGTAACCAACTAGTGTAAATCAGCTATGGGCTTTCTAGGAAGTTTTGCTTTCCTGATAAAAGGGATAGTAGCTGCACAGCACCCCTCCCCCCTGCACATGAAGGCGATGCCTGGAATTGTGGTCAACATGTGCCCATGAGGTGGCAAGTGTGAGGACAAGAGTGAACATGGAAAGAATGGCAGCGTATGAACATAGAAAAACCTAGAGCGCTGCCTGCACTGCAGAGCTACAGAACCAACCTCAGCAACCACCTTCCTTCGGGAGCCTTGTTACAAGAAATAACAAACCCCTCCTTGTGCGTGCCAGCATTAGTTGTCTTCTGTTACTTGCAGCTGAATACATTCCAAAAGGATCCAAGCGCCTTTTAGATCCCAAGGTGGCAGCCACCTGTAGGAACGGGGACATGGTGCTAAGACTTACTTGGAAGGAGAGAATGCCTGTGATGCTCCCCCACACTTTCACCATGTTGAACACATCCCAGAATGACAGGAGAAATGAGGTTTAGCTATAGATCTCCAATAAAGCTGATGCATTCCATTTGGAAGGAAGAGATGCAGGGTTCATAACTTTAAATGAAAGCTTAGTTAAAACCAGGAGACTTTGGAGGGAAAAACTTTTTATTTGTTTATTTTTGATTCTGGTGAGCTTTATTACCTTTTAAAGGGCAGTGCTGTTAAGTTGAATACCTCTGAGAATGACCATCTGTCCCATACTTTCTAGGACCACCCTGGAAAATAGGAGGCATCGTATCCCTTTATCTCTGCAAGCTCGCCGGTAGGTCTGTTCACGGAGTCCCAATGTGAGATTAGGAAATATGGCTATTGTTCTTAAAAGCTCAGTGTTTTATGAACCCCTAGTAGCCAAGTGATCCCTTAACCTTAATGGCACTTGTTGATGCAGATGAGCACTTTCAAAAATTCAGAGAGACATTGACTTTGTAAGCAACCACTAAGAAGATAAAGATAACTGGAGCAAGCTAATCCTTTTAACAAAGGTGGTAATATATATTGTGGCAGCTGAATGCTTCTTTACAGCTCAGGGAGAACAATCAACGAATTCATTCATTTAATTCATGAATTTTCCTTCTGTTTACACTTTAAACACACTTGCCAGTTGTTTGCTTAGCTAACAAGCTCTGCCTTCATTATAAGCCATTAGTGGCAAGTAATAATTGAAACTGTGTTTGGATTTCAAAAATACAATAAATCTAATTAATTCCACTCTTAGTAATATGGAATTTGTAGTAACTGACTCGAACTAGGCTGAAATTTGTGTCTTTGCCCTCTCCAGGACACACGAGTTTGCTAAACCATTTTACAACCATAAACAAGGTTGCTAGTAGAATTTTTCATAAGGAAAACTAAACAAGAGATTAGATTCAGGTGCCTGTGAGGAGTCAGGCAGCACACAGGCAGAGCATCCTCTGAGAAACACGTGGTTTTCTCTGCCTGCTCGTGATGGAGGCAGCATTTCACTCTTAATCCTGCTATAGGAAGGGGGGTAGGGGGAAGCACATATGTGATTATAAATGACATGTGGACTCAGCCAGTGGTGGAGAACTGGGGAGCTGAGCCCCACCTGAAAGGGCCAGCAGCTATTCAGCTACATTTGCTACATGAGATAGTGGGACTAGCATGACCAGGTCTTTCAGATTTTTCAATATCGTTTGAAAATGTGAACTTCTGGATGAAATCTTCCCACTTACAAACTTTGGCAGTGGATTTCTTTCTTTCTTTTTTTTTTTTTTAAGTTAATGCTGTGCAGCCACCACAGTGTAGATCAGTGGCTCTCTGGACCAGCAACATCAACCTCACCTGGGAACTTCATAGAAATGCAGATTCTCAGGTGCCACTCAGGCCTCCGAATCAGACTCTCTGGAAGTGGGGGCCCATTGATCTGTTTTAACAAGCCTCCCTTCCCTCAAGGTAGTCTTGTCAGGTTTAGCAAATACATATTGCATGGGACATACACTGAAAAAAAAATTTATTGTTTATCTGAAATTCAGATTTAATTGGGTAGTAAAGATTAGCAGAGTGCCAGAGTTAACGTAGAAACTTGCTCTCAGTTGTTGAAGCAACAAATGCTCCCTCACCAATTAAATTTCTGAATACTCTTTGGGAAAACCCCACAATTTCTTTCTCTAGACAGGGAACATGGGAAGACCATTTGTGGATCCAAAGAGTACGTGCACTGTTATTTCAAAGGAAACTAACCACATCATTCCTACTGAGGGCGTTGCAAACTGCCCAAACGTGTCTCTTCATGAAGCAGCCTTCCGAGCTGCCACATGGCCCCAAATGACAGACTTGTAGGCACAGCAAAAACCTACTGGACAAGCTATTATGGTTCTCCATGTGCTACTTTATTGCTGTTCTGGCGGTGAAGCAAAACGCATTATTTTATTAAATAAAGATTTTCCCTGTGTAACAGTGGAGGTTAATTGTATTAGCTCTTTTTATAGGAACAAGCATCATCACCCTGATTGGGAAAGATGGGACTGGGGGTTGAGGGAATGGAGAAAATCACATTTTGTCATCCATGTGCTTCAAAGGAGCTGCCAACATGTTTTAATTGGTAATTACCAGAAGAGTTCTCCAGATTCTGCAGAAAATGCACAGCTCTCAGTTCATAAGTAATTTAGGGAAGACTCAAAAGATGTTCAGCTACAATAAATATTGTTCATAGAGTTTGGGCTTGGGTGTGTCCATGTCCCTGGTTTCCAAAATACCAGAGTGTTCAATAACTTAAAAAGAAATAATTGTTTGTTCTCCTCTATGAGAATCCACAGACTTCTTAGGTTGAACAGGCACCTTAAGATTGAGAGGGACCCCTGACCAGTGTGGTTCAGTTGGGCATCATCCCACAAAGTGGAAAGGTCACTGGTTCCATTCCTGGTCAGGGCACATGCCTGGGTTGTGGGTTCGGTCCCCAGTCAGAGTGCATATGAGAAGCAACTGATTGATGTTTCTCTCTCCCATTGATGTTCCTCTCTGTCTTTCTCCCTCCCTTCCCTTCTCTCTAAAAATAATTAAATAAATTCTTTTTTTTAAAAAAGAGAGATTCAGAGGGAAAGGAGTCCATAGCACATTGGAAAATCCAATTGGATACTCTTTTTGCCTCTGATTCTTTAGCTTTAAAACCTGAGACATTCACTTGCAGCTTTATTTAGCTTTCTAGATGAGCATAATCATTAGATACCAAACCACCACCTTCCTCACGAAGGGTAGCCAGCTAGGTGTAGACAACTCCTAATAATTCACTGTATGCTAGCACTGCCTCCACTTAGCGTTCAGGGCTGAGGGCTATGGACAGATTGGTGGCGCAGAAGTATATCCACTGCTCTAGTTACTGATAGCTGAGCACTCTGCCAAAGGTGGTCTCTGTTTTCTAGAGTCAGAGATGATCTCTGTGTTTTGTTGTTGCCTTGCTCTTTTTTTTTTTCTTTCCCATTAGCAGTAGGACAAGGCAAATTCTAAACAAAATTATGAAGCTGGCAGAAAAGGAGTGCTTGGTGACCCCAGCACTCCTTTTTCCCTCCTTGTACCTCACTAGGAGCGCCCCTTGCCTCCCCACTGTCATCCGTACTCTGCTTTTGGGCATTTCCCTGTCTTCCATGAGCACCCGCAAGGAACCATGGCAGGCTCCAGGCATTAGTCCTTACAGCTCAATGTGCAGTGAAACCGTAAGCTTCTTCTCTTGAGGTAACTGCTTTAACCAAGGATTATAAACTTGTAACTCCTGTCCACAGGTATGTTTGCTTAGGCATAGTGTTTTTAAAAATTACTATCTTGGACGTAGTGGGCGGACTCTGTGGTATGAAGTGTGAGGATCTGAGCCCAGGGGTGGTGGGCCCGAGGCAACTCCTGTGATCAAAAGGGACTTGAGACTCTCATCAGCTGCACGTCATGAGGGCTCTGTGGGTGCTGGGCCTCAAAAAATAAATAAAATTAAAAAATGTTGTCTACTTCTCTCCTGTAGTTACATATTTCTCTATATTGTTATCATTTCCCTAATCTTTTTTAAAGTATATTTTATTGATTATACTATTACAGTTGTCCTATTTTTTCTCCCTTTATCCCCCGCCACCCTGCATCTCCCTCCCTCCAGCATCCTCCGCCCTTAGTTCATGTCCGTGGGTCATACATGTATAACTTCTTTAGCTTCTCCATTTCCTATACTATTCTTAACCTCTCCTTGTTTATTTTATATCTACCAATTATGCTTCTTATTCCCTGTATCTCCCCCCCCACCCCGTTCTCTCCCCTCCCACTCCCCACTGATAATCTCCCATGTGATCGCCATTTCTATGATTCTGTTCCTGTTCTAGTTTCATTAGTTTTTGTTTTATCAGTTGTTGATAGCTGTGAGTTTGTTGTCATTTTACTGTTCAGTTTTGATCTTCTTTTTCTTAGGTAAGTTCCTGTAACATTTCATATAATAAGGGCTTGGTGATGATGAATTCCTTTAACTTTACCTTATCTGGGAAGCACTTTATCTGTCCTTCCATTCTGAGTGACATCTTTGCTGGATAGAGTCATCTCAGAGGTAGGCCCTTGCCTTTCATGACTTCAAATAGTCCTTTCCAGCCCATTCTTGCCAGTAAGGTGTCTTTTGAGAAGTTACCTGATGGTCTTACGGGAACTCCTTTGTAGGTAACTCTCTCCTTTTCTCTTACTGCTTTTAAGACTCTCTCCTTATCTTTAATCTTGGGTAATGTAATTATGATGTGCCTTGGTGTGTTTCTTCTTGGATCCAACTTCTTTGAGACCCTCTGAGCATCCTGGACTTGCTGCAAGTCTAAGTCCTTTGCCAGACTGGGGAAGTTTTCCTTCATTATTTGTTCAAATAACTTTTCAGTTTCTTGCTTTTCCTCCTCTCCTTCTGGCACCCCTATGATTTGGATGTTGAAACATTTAAAGTTGTCCCAGAGGTTCTTCAGCCTCTCTTCAGTTTTTTTTGAAATCTTCTTTCTTCATTCTGTTCTGGTTGGATGTTTATTTCTCCCTTTTGTTCCATATCGTTGATTTGAGTCCCGGTTTCCTTCCCTTCACTGTTGGTTCCCTGTATATTTTTTCTGTATTTCACTTTGTATAGTCTTCATTTCTTTCTTTATTTTGCGACCATACTCAATCATTTCTGTGAACATTCCAATTACCAGTGTTTTGAACTCTGCATCTGGTAGATTGTCTCCTTGTCGCTTAGTTCTTTTCCTGGAGTTTTGATCTGTTCTTTCATTTGGGCATATTTCTTTGTCTCGGTGCACTTGTTACATTGTAAGGGGTGGAACCTTAGGTATTCACTAGGATGGGGCAGCCCACTTTGCTGCGTTGTGACACTGTATGTGGGGGAGGGGTCAGACAGGGAACAATGTCCCTTGCTTGCTTGCTCAACTCTTGCCCCACTTTCTGTCATTCCCTTCAGTTCCCACAAGCAGATTGTGCCCTTTCAGGTGCTGATTCCCAGGCGAGTGTGTTTGTGTATATTCTAGGACCCTGTGGGTCTCTCCAAAGGACTCTCCTGAGACTGGGAGTTTCTCCCTCTGCTGCTGCAACCCCCGCAGATTTTTACAGCCAGAGGTTTTGAGGCTTTAATTTCCCACACTGGAACCCTGGGTTACGTGGTCTGCCTCGCTCCCCATTTGTTCCTCCTGGTTAATTTGCATGTGAATGTGGGACCACCTGGTCAGCCAGCTGCTGCCTTGCCCCCCCAGGTCCACCAACCACTATCTTGCTGATAATTCTCTCCACCCTGGCTTCCCATCTCTGCCCCTCCTACCAGTCTGGATGAATGTTTCTTCTTTAACTCCTTGGTTGTTGGACTTCCATGCAGTTTGATTTTCTGGCAGTTTTGGTCATTTTTTGTTTTTAAATTAGTTGTTATCTGTCTTGTGGTTGTGAGAGGAAGTGAGGCGTATCTACCTATGCCTCCATCTTGGTCAGAACTCCTTTATGTGTACCTAATCTCATTATTCACTTTCTTCGTCTTGTTATCCACTTCCTATCTTGCTGTTTTCTTCATACCTTTCTTATCTGCTTTCCTTGTTTCATCTACTTATCACCTTTCATTTTCTACTTTCCTCATTTTCTTGTCAAATTCACCCATCTTCTTGTCTGCTTCTCCCATTTTATTGTCTCCTTCTCTTATCTCCTTGTCTACCTCCCCCATTTCCTTGTCTACTCTCCCCTTCTCCCTGTCTACTGTCCTTATCTCCTTTTGTGCTCACCTTCACTCACCTTATCTACAACCTTCATCATCTCGTTATCTAATTCCCCCTTCTTGCTATCTACTTCCCTCATTTTATCTTCTTAGCTCCTATAGCCCTTTGAGTTTGTGTCTTACTTTAAACCATCTCTTCTTGAAAAGACTATAAGAGGATTTTTAGGACAGTAAAACTGCTCTGCATGATATTGTAGTAGTGGATATATGTCATTACACATTTATCCAAACCCATAGACTGCACAACATTAATAGTGAACCCTCATGTAAACCATGGACTCTGGGTGATAATGATGAGTCAGTGTAGGTTCATTAGTTGTAACACATGTCCCACTCTAGTGAGTGATGTTGATAGTGGGGGAAGCTGTACATCTGTAGGGCAGAGAATATATAGGAAATCTCTGTATCTTCCACTCCATTTGTGAACC
Source organism: Mormoops blainvillei (assembly GCA_004026545.1). Classification (NCBI taxonomy): domain Eukaryota; kingdom Metazoa; phylum Chordata; class Mammalia; order Chiroptera; family Mormoopidae; genus Mormoops; species Mormoops blainvillei. Next base: position 189,505 of record PVJD01002128.1, on the reverse strand, counting down.
TAAAACGGCTCTAAAAAAATAAAGTCTATTTAGGAAAAAAAAATGTTGGCTTTAGCAAAAATGGGGAGAGGTAGTAGGCAGTCTGGTGTGTTGCCCTTCCTGGGCTCCTGGTATAATACATGAGGGACTGACTTAAGGACCCTTGCACCTGTTTGTCTAGGCATTCCCTTGCAGTGCCCCGTGAGGGTTACAGGGTTAGGAAGAACCAGGTGTTGTGTTCAGAAACTTAGTCTCTTTCCTACCCACCTTGTCACCAGGAAGATGCCAAAGCTTTGCTAATCAAAAGCCTTGATAACCTCAGACCAGCTCTGGCTGTGATGTGACTTTAAGGAACAGAGGTCCCAGGGCTTCCTTCAGGTGGCCTCTGAGGATGGAGCTTTAGAGAGGGCAATGATGATGTACCACTGGGCTTTCACTAACACAGAGGGATGGAAGCCCCGAAGTCACAGGCCCAACCCCAGTGGCCCTGTCAGAGTGGGTCAGAATTAAGGCTTCAGTGAGGTAAAATATTTGCTCCATTACTTGCTAGCTATGTGTGACCTTGAGCTAATTACCAGTCTCTACAGAGAGGTCTTGCTTTCATCATCTGTAAAATGGGGATAATAAAATCTGTCATGGGGTAGATTAAATGAGATAGTGTATGTAAAATACAGTGCCTAGCTCAGAGCCTTTAAGTAAATATGAGTCTTTAGAAGGAGGATATGATTTCAGTAGGAGTGTCTGGAATGTAGACCTGGGGCTTCCTCAGACTGTCTCTGCGGTAGTCACATTGGCATTCTAAACCAAAACCATTTAGATAAATGAGTAGATATTTTACTGCCTATTTGCTATTCAGAATTTTTAAAGAAAAACTTACACCGACTTATGTTTTCTTTTTCTCTCAAACCTAAATCTCCATGTTGATCAGATGTAGTAAGTTTTCCTCAAGTTTTTAGAACTGGTTTCCACCTCAGGCTACTGAAATTCTCATATCCCCAGAAGAACCTTCCTTCATCTCCTAATTAGGGCTGCAGTTTAAAGAGTAACTATGTGGTTTTAGCAGGATGCCAAGTGGGGTAAGTGAAGTTGACCGGTACCTACAGAGCAGTCTGAAAACCAGAAGGGATCAGGGATGTTGCCGGGTCACCCAGGCCGCCGCTTTGTCTTTGGGACAACAGATGCACCCCCTATATTAGACGTATCCAGGAAAAGGACTGAGGGATTTCACTGCAGTGATGAAGGGGCAGGAGCTCAGCATGTGGTCGAAGTGCTGGCAAATACCACGTCACACCTTATGAAGGAAAGAGAAAACCTGTTCTGGACCTAAGAGAGGGGTAAGGACATTTGTCCTCCCTTTCAGTTTGCCCCAGGCTTCTGTGCGTCTACTATACAGTTATCCAAATTAAATTAGCAAGTAATTAAGTAAGCAAAAGTTGCTTTCACGTGGTTATGGGACAGTTAGAACAACCCAGTTTGACTTGGAGGAAAAAGAGCCTCAGTTTTCCTCTTTCTTGGTTATTCCTTTCTATAAGGGGAAATTGAGCTCCACGTGTCACTGAAATTGAGAAAAACTCTGAACCCATGAGAAGTTCAAGCTTGATCAATGTAAGTCTATTTCCTGGATGCATCTCCCAGGGATCTGTATTAAAAAAGTGAATGTGCTTCCCCTGAGGGGAACTGGTATCTGCTCCCAGGATGATGAGAGGGTGACCTGGGCTCTTCTTGTCCTAAACGAAGTACTATTTTCTGTCCTCTTGGTCCCACCCACAGCCCGTCCTGACCAGCTGAGGCAGCCTGAGCCCACAAGTGCTGAGCAGCAACGTGGCCCACGCTGGTCACGTCTCTCTGGACAAAGCACAAATAAATCACAACCAGCCCCTACTTAAGATCTGATGAAATTCTTCATTTCCTTTCCAAATTGAATTCCTCCCAAAGGGTTGCAGCAGCTCCTGAGAGTAATGAAGGCACTCCTTCCTCCTCCGGTAGAAGCGTCTTTTAGATTAACAGACACAGCCTTCTCATCTGGGTGGGGAGGCAGTTGTTAGAAACAGTGTTAAGAAACTGTTTTCAGACCAGATATGGTATTTTTAATCTCAGAGGGGCAGGGTGGTAGACATGCAATAACACGTGGCCTTTGTGGGGAGGCAGCCCCGCTGGTGGTCTCCTTGGAAAGAATGAGAACACGTGTCCTGCAGTCGCTCCCGACCGCCCCTGCTCGGCCCCTGTGGGCCTCCTCCAGCACTTGTAGCGAAAGAGAATTTATTGTGGAGAACACAAGCAAGAGGTCGTATGCTTTTTGAGAGTTGAAAATATTATTTTTCTGCCCATCTCTTACTTGGGAAAAATGGTAAACTCTGTAATTAAAAAAAAAAAAGAATCATTTTTCTGATGAAGGTGTCATTGTAGTGATTATCTTTCGTCCTCTGTAATGATGATGAATTGACAGTTTGGCGTTTGTAGAGGCAGTTGACACAGGCCCTTTTGGGGGGGCGGTGGGGAGAGAAAAGGAAAGCTGTCTTCCAATGGGTGCCGTCAGAGGGGAGCCTGATGGACTGCTGGCTGGTTAGGCCATGAGCGAGGTTCTGAGAGGAGCCCAGGGCTGACACTTACAAATCAAAGTTAAGGTAGGTGTAGAAAATTCTAAACCACTCATTCTGTTTTGAAAGGCATGGTAAAGGAATATTTAATATTACTCCTTGAAGTGAACTTAGGAGCATTATACTTTTCTTCACTCACTGTTGAAAAAAACAGTTTAAAAATTCTACTTAACATGAGAAATTCTGATACATATTTAGGGTCAAAAGGAGGAAGAAATTCTCCTTGAAAGAGTATTTTTGGTTCTTTATGTCAGGATTTTGTCAACAACCCTTGAGAAAGGCTATCAAAACTTCACTCCATGTTTTAATTTAGTTTTAAGAAAGAAGCCATTTCCTTCATAAGGAAATATAACCAACCCCCCAGAGGTTAAGGTAGAGGTAAAACCCAACCTTAGAGGGCATACTCCACTGCAGGAGGATTTGGGGTCTGGTTCTCAACTGGAAAATTGCTTTTCAGGGAGACGTGCACAGTTTCCCACTGATAATAGGTCGGGTCATTTATGTCCAGTGAAAGGCCTTTCCTTCCTGTGTAGGAGGATGTTTAAGCTTCTGTCGGTCTCAGAGGACAGTAGGAAATACATTTATCCCCAGCCAGGAAGAAAGGATTGAGGATGGGAAGTGGGAATTTAGGTGGGATTCCAGCAATGCTGAGCTCAGCCTAGCCGCACCAGGGCCAGGGTTGTGGCTCCCAAGTTGCTGGAAGCTGAGGAAGGGTGAAGAAAGACGGCAGGAGAGGACCAATTAAAGGGCAGGGACACACAATACCCCCCCCCCACCACCACCACCACACACCCAGCTGCTTTTGTGCATTCCTTCAGGCCATCCCAGACTTTGATATTTGCATAAATGGGCCTTGGCTAGGCTTCCCCACTGGGAGAAAGCAGTGATAGGTCAGCAAGGACAGGGCAGGCCTTTTTTTCCCTTGAACAGTCATCAGCTTGTGTATCCTTCCTGGGTGGAGCAGAGGGGTCAGCCTTAGGGGCTCTGTAACAACGTCGTACCGCCTGGGTCTCTGACTGGCAGACCCTTCTGATGCAGGCTTGTCTTTGAGCTGTTTATAAGTCCTGATGTTACTTGTGTTTTGTTTTAGCCAAAAGGGTGAAGTGCTGCCAACAGTATTTCTGGAATGTTATTTACTTGGTACATTTTTGTGGCTTTTCTTTGTAGCACTGCACATGCCAGAGCAAGGGGTCATTTACTGAAAGTGCCAGGTTGCATGGTTTGTCTTCTCCAAAGGCCACTTTCTCAGTAAGAGGAAGTTTTCCGCTCCTGTGCCTCTCAGTTCTCTTCCTCCATTCCCTTTCCCTCCCTTCCTCCCTTGCTTTTTTTTTTTTTTTAAACGTATGCTCTGAAATACTGTGGGTGCCCCCGTGTCCCAAATGCCCCCAATGCCCTTTTGTTATCCGGAGTTTCCGGTGGCTTCTGCTGAGAGCCTGGCAGACGCGTTTTCATTTGCGTGTCTGCCCTGTTATTATTTCACATAAAAGCTGTCTGTTTTGGCACGTGACTCTGTGATTTCAATTGGGCTCTCTGAGCTGAATGGGGGATGTTGTGCAAGAGGAATACAGGTGGGGTTTTCTCTACTGGTGGCCGTGGGGGCGGAGGACAAATCTGCAAGCAGTCCTGGCTTGTGCTGAGCCGACATGATGGCTCACAAATGGCTTTTGAAGGAAGAAAGCAGTGTGTGTACAGTTTCTTAATTCGGGAGGTTTCACAACTGTTTTTGTTCAATTGATGGAGGAGAGATTTTTTTTTTTAAAGAGCAAATTCTTCATTAACAAGACTGTAAACAAGTCCTGGTTAATGAGAAATGCTGAAGGTGGAAGGTTAGGGGGTATTCTGTTTGCTTCTTCTCTCTTCAGCCACCCTCTCTCCCATTTCATCTGTGCAGTTCTAATCATGGTATTTTGGGTTTCAAAACAAAGTATGGAAAATGAGATTAGATAAATCTCCCTGGCTGGTGCCAGCCCTGGGGCCGTTTGCACACCTGGGTAGGTTAACTCCCTCCTCTCTCCCTCTCTGCATAATTTTCTTATGCCATGTGAATAGGTAAACATCTGCAGATGGGAGGTGATACCATTGACAATCTTTGCCTTACGGAGACTCAACTTTAATCTAAGTGTCCAGGAAAAGCCACCCATTCCTGGCACCTGTTAGTTTGTTTTAACTCTATAAGCAGCCCCAGTCTGAAATGGAAAATTTTGGGTTCCATTCTTCTTGGCTTTTCCTGTCCTTCTGCATGACTTGTCAATTTGTTTGTAAGCCGCTCGGATTTTTGGCTGAAGGGTCTTCTTTGATCATCTCTTGACAGCATGGGCTTCACACTCTCACACCTGCTCTGTTTTACAGCCCAGATTTCCGAGTAAACGCTTCCATTGCGTTGTAATTTCTCCAGTGTAAAACTAGGCTGCAGGTTACTTATTACAGGTAATAGCCGTTGATGACGGAGATGACTGTTTGGCAAAAACGGTAACTTGAACTGCTGCCAGAGATGTAAACTGCTGCTTTCTGTATTTCTAGAAGCCTCTGAGCCACAAGCCTATCTGTCATGATCTCGCGTGCACATGGTAATAGTGCCAGGCTGAGCACGCCGCCCCCTGGGGCAGCCACCCGACAGGCTCTAACAAGACTCTGTGTTTTTTCCACCATTACCCACAGCCCACACATCATCTTCCTCTCTCAGAGCATCTTGACTGGAGGGAACCATCTTTGTGGGATCCGTCTCTGCCATGAAATTGCTCACTCCTGGTTTGGCCTAGCCATCGGTGCCCGTGATTGGACAGAAGAGTGGCTGAGTGAAGGGTTTGCCACTCACTTGGAAGATGTATTCTGGGCCAAAGCACAGAAGGTAGGTTTAAAGTGATCCTAAACATTTCATCTCTGGAGTCAAATTCTAGTCATAGTCGTTGGTTCATTCAACAGATATGTACTGAGTGCATATTATGCACTAGGCACTGTTCTTTTCTGCTGGGAGAGAGCTGTATAAATGAGAAGGGAAGCCCCGGCTTCTCCTGTGGGGTTCACGATAGGGCCACAGGAGAGAGACTCGACAAACACACATGTCAGGTGCTGATGAGCAGTGGGAAGAAAATGAAGCAAAGTGGCTGGGGGAGCACTGTTTTAGAAGAGGCTCCAAGAGAAGGCATTTCTAATAAGAGGGCATTTGAGCAAAGACTTGCCAAAAAGGTCATGCTGTGGTTACTCGGAACACTCCTTTGTGGTTATGTGACATTGACTGTGTTTTGTTTTTATTTTGCCAAATAATGAGGTTACAAGTTAAATCAGGAGTCATAATCTCAGGTGTCTGCTGGCAAGTAATGAAGAATGAAGTAGTTGTTAAAGATTAGGGAATGGTGACAACTGTGGCAAATTGGCATCCGGTGGTTGGGTCCTCAAGGCTAACCAATTGTCATGTTGAAGGGAGGACTCAAGATAGCCTAAGCTCCTAGTTTTTTAAAGAAAGTTAAAAATTTGGATTTTTCTATGAAATTTACTAATTTACAAAATGTTATGTCAACCAACATACCAGAGGCCAGACCTGGTCGGCACATTCCCAGCACAACTTCTACTTTAAAAATTGGCCACCAATTCTAATGAGAGTATGCCAGCTAAACCACTTCCTGCTTATTTCCTTGTACCTGATATTTGGTCACTTGTTTGCCTACCATTTCCATTCCTTACACACCTGACTATTTAACATTTTCTGAAGTTCCCAGGTTTGTGCAGTACCTGTATGATTTTGTTCAAGTTCCTTCTGCATGTTGAAATCCTATTTCTTTGTCACCATCTAGCTCAGGGTCACATTCTCTGGATAGCCCAGATTGATCATTCCACTCACAACTCAATACAACTCTTCTAGGAACTTTGAACTCCCACAGTATTTGGTACTAACTTACCTCTTTTTTTCCCACTTCCTTCTCCTTCCTTCTATCCTAACAACTAGACTATGATCTCTTTCAAAGTAGAGCTGTACCTTGTTCAGCCTTTCACCCTGTAGAGCTAGCAGTGTGCACGCCTGTGTCCCCTGCCACAGAGAGTCCTGTGAAGAGAGGCCACACGGCAGATTAGAGGAAAGTGGCTGGGTACAGAGTCTGACCAGGCTTGGAGTCCCAGCTCTGCTGTTCACCAGCCTCGCTGAGCCTTAGTTTCTTCAATTGTAAAATGGGTGTGAAAAATAGGTGTGCAAGGGAGCCTAACACAGTATCTGACGCATAGTAGACATTCAGTAAGGGTTAAATAGTTTTCATGTAAATGTGCCTCAATCACCATCCCTTCCCTGTGATGCCTCCATCCTGAGACAGGCAGATTTGTGCTATTCTTGGTAATCATGAATGTATTTCAGGCATCTGGTGATATTTTTCTGTCCTTTTGTCTCCTTCATTCCCAGAAAACACTCCTCTTATACCCTCCCTCCCTGCCTGAACTTCCAGGGGGTCACTCCTGGGACTCTGCATGGGTCGTGCTTCTAACTGCCCTGAATACGTCTGTCTCACCAACACAGGCACCAGGCTGGCTTGGCTGCATATCACAGCTGCACCCCTTCCCTGTGTCTGTTCTGTGCTTGATCTATAGGAATGAAAGGATGGGTAAGACACAACCCTGCTCTGAAAGAGGTCATAGTCTCATTGAGGAGGTAAGAAAAGCACACAGGGGAAGGAAGAAGAAAGTAAGTTATAAAAGAAAGGTAAACACCAAACATTGTAGTAGTTCTAAGGTGGAAGAGGCCAGGTCCGAGAAGACCCAGGAAGTCCCGTGGAAGGAGACGTTCCAAAGAAGTCATTCTGATGTGAGCTCCAAGGCAAAGTAGGAGCTGAGGCTTCTCATCCCTCCTTTTCCCCTCGCCTGGCGTAGGGGCAGCTCATCTCATCATCCTTCAAGGTGCAGGCAGTAACTCTCAGTATATGAAAACACAAACACCCTTGAGGCAAAGTGGCCATTCTAGAGTCAGCACAAAGTTTGGAAATATTTCCCAAGCACATCCATCATTCTCGATCCCTTCCTTGAAAGGTGAGTAAGACCAAGCTGCTGCTGGTCTGTGACAAGTGCCCACAGCAGAACCTCCAGGCAGGAGAGGAGTGCTCTTCAGGGCAAGGGAGGGTGGGCCACCTCGCAGGACTCTCCTGGTCAGCAGTCGGGTCCCCCAGTGGAGACAGAGTGAGGTCACTTTGGTCACTCTGCAGCATCGAGCATTAGTTCGCGAGCATGGCAAAGTTGGGGAGTGGAAAATCATTGAACAAGGAGATAGAAATCCACATTCTGCTTGGAGTGGCATCCTGTAGAGAACAGTGAATTGAGTTAGTTACAAGATTGAATTGTACAACTTGTTATCAACCTGGTTAACGTCTAAACTCTTTCACATGGATCTTAAGCAGCCTGGCTGCCGTAACAAAATACCGTAGACTGGGAAACTTAAATACACATTTGTTTTCTCACCGTTCTGGAGGCTGGAATTCCAAGATCAAGGTGCTGACAGGCTTGATTTCTCTCTTGTCTGGCTTGGTGATGGCCATGTTCTCACTGTGTCCTCTGTGCACATGGATGGACGGGGAGAGGGAGAGGAGGAGAGTGAGAGGGTGGGGGCATAGTGTCTCCTCTTATAAGGACACCAGTCCTACTGAATTAGGCCCCAATCTCTATGACCTTATTATCCTTAATTACCTCTTTAAAAACCCTATTTACACCCTGGCTGGGTGGCTCAGTTGGTTGGTGCAACATCCCATACACCAGGGGACCGCAACCGCCAGGCCATGGACCAGTACCTCTGTAGCCTGTTAGGGACTGGGCCACACAGTGGGAGGTGAGCAGGTGAACAGAGGGCTATCGAGGAAGCTTCATCTGTATTTACAGCCTCTTCGCATTCCTCAGATTACCGCCTGTGCTCTGTCTCCTGTCAGATCAGTGGTGGCATTAGATTCTCATAGGAATGCAGACCCCACTGTGAACCATGTATGCAAGGGATCTAGGTTGCACGCTCCTTATGAGAATCTAATGCCTGATCATCTGAGGTGGAGCTGAAGTGGTGATGCTAGCGCTGGGGAGTGGCTGCAAATACAAGTTATCATTAGCAGAGAGGTTTGACTGCACAGAGACCATAATAAATCAGTTGCTTTCAGGCTCATATCAAAACCCTATCAGTGAGTGGCAAGCGACAATTAAGCTGCATCTGGTGGCAGGCTATAAAACCATCCCCCCATCCCCATTCTGTGGAAAAAATTGTCTTCCATGTAACTGGTACCTGGTGCCGAAAAAGTTGGGGACCACTGCCATACACCAAAAGACTGCAGGTTCAGTTCCTGGTCAGGGCACATACCCACTTACACTCTATCCCCGTTCAGAGTGTATATGAGAGGCATCTAATTGACATTTCTCTCTCACGTTGATGCTTCTTTCTCTCTTTCTCTTTCCCTCTCTCTCTCCCTCCCTTCCTCCCTCTCTAAATCAATGATCATTGAGTGAGGATTAAAAAAAAAAGAAGCCCCATGTCCAATACAGTCACATTTGGGGTGAGAGTTTCAACGTGACTTTGGAGGGGGGGAACATATCTCAGTCCATAACAACATGACATACAGAGTCTGTGGATTATCTGGCTCTGCAGACTCCTCGGCACCTCTGTCCCTCTCCGGATGGCAGGCAGCCTGCTCCTCATCTGACCACATCCCTTGTCATTGTCTAAACACGTCATACTCTTTCCAGGCCCCACAAGCCTTGCACATGCTTTCCCTTTTCCTGAATCCCTCCTCCCCTGGTTGACTCCTGCTTTCCCTGGAGACCAGCTCAGGTCCTACCACCTTCCCAGGAAAGCCTTCTGACCACCCTGGTTGGCCAGAGGGGCATTTGGCTTCTTCTTTCACCTCTGTCATCACTGTACTCTGATGTTAGTGTTCTTATTCCGTGCTCCCACACACCTCCACCCCTGCCGCGTGCTAGACTCCATGGGGGAGGAGCTGTGTCTGTAATATCATCAAGACCTAGTGGAGACTCTGTAAATATCTGTTGAATGAACTATTAGAGAACTTTAATTTCCAAAAATGCCTCTAGGTACTGACATTTTCTCCCCAGTGGATGTTTTGCTGCCCTCTGTTAAGGAGATTGTAGCCATGGGACCTAGTGAGCACATGAGTGGCAAAGGGCAGGGCGCAGTGGCCTCCCCCGTCCACGGAGTGAGCCCAGGCTGTACACTGTTTCTGGTTAGATGCAAACAGAAGCATCTGGGTTGCATTAGCAGGCTCCACTCTAAACAGCCCTTAACAAAACCGAGGGCTGGGGAAATAGGAGGTAGATGGAGGGACCTTCCTCACCCTCTGCAGAAAGACAAAGCAGGAAAGGGCTGGATGGAATCAGAGTGGACATGGCCCTTTAGGGAAGCCTGCTCTCTCCAGGGTGGGGTGGGGTTCCTGGACCAGGTGGTGCCTCCCAAACAGGCAATAAGAGAGTGAATAGTTGGTTCTTCCCTTGAGGACCTAAGAGGCCCCTTTGGCCTCCCGGCTTTTCTGATGGGGGCGCAAGGTGCAGCAGGTAGCCCGTGTTTACTGTACTCCCTGAAATAAAGCCAGCTGCTTCATTGGGTGGCTCTGACCTTGCAGGAGGACAACAATGACTGTGTATTGTGCATGTGTATTTGTGTGTCTGTGGCTTAAGCAGCTGGCTCCCAAGGAGGCCCAGGAACAGCAGGAGCTGCGGGCCTGCCTGCGCTGGCGTCGCCTGCAAGACGAGTTGCGGAACTCCCCAGAGGAGATGCAGGTGCTGAGGTAAAGTCCACGTGATGCGTCAACCTTCCCTCGTCTCCCTCCTGCTCCTCCTTCCCTTCAGTACACGTTTAGGCCATGTATTAAATCTGCTGTATCCTTTAAAATTAGATTGGACTAGGTTACTCATCCTCCCAAAGATGTGATTGTTATGTTTTAAATCTTTCAGGGTGTGGATTTGGATTTGCCTTCTGACGTTTTCCTGGTGTCTCTATTCAGGAACGAACTATCACAAGGCCATTTCAGGGACTGAATTTTTGTTTGAAGTTCTAATAGTCATTTCATATGGTGGCTGGGGACTTGGAGAAGGGTGGGTTTGGTAGCCTGACAGACAGTAACCCTTTAAAGTCAAAAGGAAAAAAAAAAACCCTTTAGGAAATATTGATTCCTAAGTGTTTAGTAGTAACAGATGTTTGTGTCAATGGGGCCTTTTGTTCTGGATCTGTCCCAGCAGGAGGCCACTCCTGTGGGAGGATTCTACTCCCAGCTCCACAGTTTTGTTTTCAGAGTGTCTTGCAGCACCTGTAGGATTACTTCTTGCCTTTTTCAATTTTTATCCCTCTCTGCTTTGTTCCTTGTCTTCACTTCTCTGAATAGTTGTTTATCTGAAACCTCCAGCCTAGGCTTCGGACTGTGGTTGCTATGGCAACAGAAGCTTTCATCCTGCCCCCTCTAGACTAGAGCCAAGTGTTTGGAGTCCACAGTCCCACAGGTGGGAAGGCCGCCCTCCAGGAATCACCCCCACTTGAGATGGCAACCCCCAAGGCCAGGCCACTTCCTGGGCAGAAGCCTGCCTGATGGGGCTCCGGCTCCCTGTTGTCACTGTTTTTAAATAAACCCCCACTCTGTAGTGCCTGCCCATGGAGGCCCGAGCCTGAGGGAACTACCGCGCCCAGTCTGACCCTGGAGGATGGCGCTTTCATGCAGCACAGCAGCTCTTCCTCCAGAGAAGTGCCTGCTCACATGCGAACGGCTGCCACCAGAGCTGACTCATCCATTGTTGAAGAGAGCCAGCCTTGCAGTCCCCACCCAGCACTGCTATTCTCGCATCTGTTCACTTGGCTAGTGGGGCGGCTACACCCCCGTGGACAGGGGCCCTGTTCTCACGAAGCTTCCACTTAGCAGGAACAGTGTCATGTGCACAGCTAGTTACAGGTGGTGAGAAGCTGGGCAAAGGGAACACAGTGATTTACAGTGAGGGGTTGGGTACTGCCTCTGGGAGACGCAGGAAAGCCCTGAGGTAGGAAGGACTTGGCATGCTGGCGCAGAGGGACAGGGAGGAGGCCAGTGTGGCTGGAAGTGCAGGGAGAGCAAGCAGGAGCCAGGGCTGAGAGCCTTACTCCCAGCGGCACGGGGCCCTCGCCAGGGCCTTCAGCAGGGGAGGCTCCTGCTCCATCTTGCGGGTTTACAGCGCTGCCCTGGCTCCCATGTCACCTGGATGCAGGAGGCACATGGAGAACAACGAGCGGGGTTAGAATTCTGCAATCGTCCACGATAGATTTTGTGGTGGTGGCAGTGACAGACACGAGAAGCAGACCTGTCTGGGACATGTTTTGGCATTGGGACTAGCAGGCCTTTGGTCAATCAAATGTGGAGAAGAAGAAAATGGGAGTGCCCAGAATGATTTCTTGGCTTTTGACTTGAGCAGCTGGGTGAGATAGCAAAGACTATGGGAGGGGCACGCTTTGGAGGGGAAAACAAAGGTTCCAGTTTTGTATGTGTTCAGTTTGACATGCCCAAATAGCTGTTCAGTGTTGAGAACTCAGTGGGGCCTACAAGTCAGGAGCTCACTGGAGAAAATGGAACATTTGGCCTATGAATACTTTAAAATTTGAGCACATTGAAATCACCAGGGAGGGAGGAAAGTGTGAGAAGAGCTTGGAAGGAAGATGAGGAGTCAGCGGAGGAGCTGGGGAAATTAGTGTAGAGAAAACCCAGATACCAGAAGCCAGGCCAGAAGGTGAAGAAGGTGGGAGTAGGGTGCTGGATCTGCTGAGAGGTGCGTAAAAGGGAGGGAGAAACGTGACCTTCAGATTGGACCACATAAAGCTGTGATCTTGACACGTGTGCATTTATTTGTGAGTGGTGCAGAAGAAAGCCAGATTGAAGCTGGTACAAGAGCGAATGGGTGGTCAGAAAGTGGAGACAGTAAGTATGGACTTTGTGAGGGAAGCTGTGCTCAGAGGGGAGCAGATGAAAGTCAGAGGGGTTTGTTTTAGGGTGGCTGATGCATGCACATGCTTATGTGCCAGCTGTATAACTGTGCCAGTCCTGTCACTCAAGACACAGTTTTTTCATTCTTCAAAACTTATTATGGCATTTGTTTTTGTATTAGTATTCAGAAATTATATTTGCCTAAATTTAGGCTAACCATGAAATGACTGCATTTGAAAGACCTGTTGCACATCATTATGGAAAATATTGTTATCAGATGTGCTTACCATGAAGAGGAAATGTTTCTGAACCCGAAATATGTGGTCTAGGTTTAGTTTACTCTCATCTCTCAGAATTCTCCCTAACATGGACACAGAAAAACTAGCAATTGCTGAAACTGAAAAGAAGAACCAGAGTTGTAAAAATTTGTTCTTAGACTTTGTTTTGTTTTAATACATAAATAAGACCTAGGTAAAGAAGTCTTTTAAAACAATATGGTAATTAAAGATGCTGTCTTTTTTTTCCTTTTAAGCTATCCCATGGTTTTGAAGTGATGGACCAAGAACATTTTAGAAGGCTGGGTCTGTGTCTTGAAGTGTTCCTCCGTGGTGCCAGCTGCTTTACTTCTCTTACTCATCTTCGCAGCAACTTTCAACATGATTAACCACTCCCTCCTAAAAACACTTCCTCCTCCTGGCTTCTGTGTGTCACACTCTCCTTGATTTCCTTCTGCCTCATTGACCAGTCCTTCCCTACCTCTCCTGCTGGCCTTTAACATTTTCACTGAGATGAGTCAAGGCTCAGAAGGACTGAGTAAGTGTCCAGTGTCACACAGCTGTCAAAGAGCAGAGCAGGGGTTGAAGCTGTCCTCTTTCCCTGTCCCATCTCCCTGCTTTAGTGCTCTCCTGTTCACATTGAGTTGTATTGAAATAAGGAAGGACATGAAGGTTGGAGTAAAAGAAAGTATCTGTGGACCAAGTATATTTCTCTTTTTACACATGAAAGCATGTGTCTGATTTTTTTCAGTAGATACTGGGAGAAAAGAAAACAGCATTGTGTTGTTGATTATAGATAGTGGAGCATTAACAATATAAGAAAACAAAATGTAAAATTTTGTTTGGTCTGACCTGACAATTTTAGTAATTTATAGGAGCTCTTTTCCACTTGTGCCTTCTATACATCCAGTGTTGAATCATGGCTCTCATCAAATGAGTCTTAGATTGACATGGTTGTAAGTCTCCTTTGGTTTCAATAGTTTTTTATGTTCTCCCCGCCATCTCAGCCTTCCTTGGCTGGGGACCCTGTAAACGTGGCTGCAGGCTGCAGAGGCATGGCCATTTGCTCGGAGTTTCAGAATGCTAGGGGTCACATTACTGACTCTGTGCCTTTTCTCATTTGTTAATTATTAAAGATGCCTTTCCTGTAGACGAGACCCCTGCGGCTCTCTCCAGAGCCTCCCTCACCTCTCCGTCAGCCCTGGCAAAGCTGCGCATCAGGCGAACCCGATCTCATTGCCGTCCTTCTCTACACTGCCTGGCCTCCACCTCTTCGCTTTCTCCTGTTGTACCCCGACTGTCCCCACCCGCAGCCAAAAAACTTCCCTCTTGGCCAGCGCAGAGCCCTGGCTCCTGCCAAGGAAGATGCAGGGGGCTTCTGAAAGGCTCTGTGCCTTTTGTCTCTAGGGCACAGCTGGATTCCGGCATCTTTTCTCTAAGTGCTTTTAGCTAGATGCTCTGACAGGCTCGTGAGAGGGAAGAGCTATAGTGGTGAGGTCAGAAGAAACCTCTGTTGGTTTTTATTGTGATTTATTATTACGCCCCCTTTTTCTAGATTTATTGTTAAAATCAAGCTAGTGCTGAGAAAAACATTAAAATATGTCATGTTGAGGAGGTTCTGGCAAGCCCAAATTCTGACATAGCTCTTTCTCCTCGCTGCTGCCTCCACAGTTCGTACGATTCTAGAGAAACGCAGATACCTTCTCCGACCCTCCTCGTGAATGTCTCATCCCTGGTCACAAAGACATCCCATAATAGTAGGGAAAGCCCTAAGTATGTAACTCTGTCTGTAGTCAAAATGAAATGTGTGTGCCTTGAGTTCTGTAGTTTGCAATGCCTAAGCACTCTGCATATTACATTTAAAACAGTAAGACTTAAAATTAAAAGTTCATGTGTTAACCTTCTCCAGTATGCATGAAGTTTTCATCTGTAAAGTTTTTCTCAAAATTTTTATCTGTAATCCTTGAAGAACACAGCAATCTTTCCCCACCCACATGTGAGAACACATCCATTAGCAGCCACACAAGTCTGCCTCAGGGAAAAGCTCCCCTCCTTCCAAAGTCCCTTGTTGCTGTCACAGACTCACCTCTAGCTCAGAGATTCAGTCTTCTCCAAGCACCTCCAACCAGGGCCACAGTGCTCCCCAGCATCCTTACCTCAGTCTCCAGTGGCTCCGCAGGCTGTGAATGTAATTCCAGACCTTCCCTGCTCTTCCTTTCTTCTTTTGCCTCTTGCCCCACAAGGAAACTGAGGCCATCAGCCTGTTCTCCCTTTGATTCTATAAATGCATCGGCATCAACATCTTTCCTGACCTGTCAGACTCCTGAGTGCCAGTCTTCATACCTGTCAGTCTTCATACAGTTACAGATATATTTCTAATTCTAGAGGTGAAACTAGAATATATATAAGGTGAGAAGGGAAGAGTGATGCTCTCATCACTTTGGACCAGGGACTGGGGTCACGAGTCAAGGAAACTGTTTTTTCTTAAGGCCGTTGCGCCCTATGATCCCCAGATTCTATCAAACATGTTGCAGTTCCTGTTTTGTTGGACTCTCTGCTTTGTTTGGTACCATTGATAACTCTTGCTTTCTGGGAATTTCTGCCACCTGGCATTCATGCAGCCCCTCCTCGGTTCTCCTTGTCTCCGTCTGCGGTCCTTCCCCCATCTCCATTGCTGCCTGCTGTGTGTCTGCATGCCTTTCCAGAGTTGGTGTCCACAGGAGGCTCCGCCCTTGGCTGTGCATCCTCCCGGAGTGGTCTCACTTAGGTGGGGTTGCCCAGAAGCAGAGATTATTAGGATGTATTCCCAGGAGGGGAAAACACAAAGGGAGTTGGAAGTGAGAAGAAGGGAAGGAGGCCATGCTGGGTGCCATAATATCAAGCCAGGTACCATGGGATTGCTCTGGAGGCATTGTGGGTCAGACCCAGGGTTGTCCCTATTAAGGGCAAAGGGCCCAGACTGCATCATCATTGCCTAGACAGACATACATTCTCAGGTCCTTCTGGCTCTGTTGTTCATAGGCAAAACAGGCTCAGGCAACCTGAGGGCCACATCTGACAACGAGTCACAAAGAACATGCCAAGAGCTGATGTGCACACAGATGATAAAAGTCCTATGGGACATTGAGTGAGACACGGGCACTGCTGGCCAGACTTCCTGTCTATTCTGGAGGCCCCCAAGTTACCAGGCTAGCCCAGCCCAGCTGGCTCTGAAAAATTAGATGTGAATGCTTAATGGCCCATCTGACATAGTCTCTTCCTGGTTGCCCTATAGGCATCTCACACTGGTAATCCCCTCTTCTCACCCCATCTGCTCACCTCCCCTAGGTTCAAACTCATAGACAGAAACCTGGAAGTCGTATAGCTCACCCCCTCCGCTCCCCTCTGATCCCCTCTTCCCCGCCCCTTGGATGGCTAAAGCCATCACTATGAACTCACCTTGTAAGTATTGGGTTGGCCAAAAAGCTTGCGTTTTTTTCCATAAAACACAAGACACATTTTTCATTTTCACCAATAGCTTTATGGATTTGGATATTTTGAGTGTGTTGGCTGTCTCCCACGTGGTATAACATTGATTGTTCTCAATTAATGTCTCCATTTGATCACTATCAACTTCACCTGATCTACCCAACCATGGAAAATTATCCAGTGAGAAATTTTCAGCACGAAGCTTTGCAAGCCACTTTTGACACGTTTGATCAGTCACAGCACCTTTTCTATACGCTGCACAATTTTTTTTTGCATTTCAGTTGCATTTTTACCTTTCTTGAAATAATAAAGCATAAAATGCTGAAAATATCACTTATTTTCTTCCATCTTCAATATTAAAATGGCTACACAAAGAAATCCACCAGTTTTTGAAGTTGTTTTTTTTTAATGCACCCTGATACGACAGTTGTCACAATACAATCTTGACAAAATTGCTTCAGATGAAGTTAAAGACAACTAAGCTATGGTAGAGCCATCTTACGGGAAAAAAAGGAAAAAAACAAATGAACTTTTTGGCCAACCCAGTATTTCTCAATTCCCCATTCCCAACACCGCTGTCTCGCTGTTCATAACTGAACGGCTTGCATGCACCAACCCAGCCACCTCCACGTGATTTTCTGCCTTTAGTCTTGCCCTGTCAAATTCGTTTTCCACGTTTGCACTGGGGAGCTCTCCCTAAAACACCTATGGTTCTGTCACCTCCTTGTTTAAAACCCTCCAAAAGTTTCATCTCCAGGAAAAACTTCACATTTCTCAATATAGCAGTCAAGGCCCCACATACCATCTCCCCTACCTGTTTTTTCAGTTTCTTCTCTTGCCATTCTTTGCTTCTCCTTCTAGCCACCCCAGATAGTTCATAGAACCCTACTGTCTTAGGTTGTCAGGGCTGCCAAACAAAATACCACAGACTGGTATGTGGTTTAAACAACAGAAATTTATTGTCCTATTATAGTTCTAGAGGCTAGAAGTCCAAGATTAAGGTGTCAGCAGGTTTGGTTTCTTTTGCAGCCTCACTCACTCATTGACTTGCAGTTGGCCATCTTCTTGCTGTGTCCTCATGTGGTCTTTTCTCTGTGTGTGACATTCCTCTCGTCTCTTTGTACGTGCTCATCTCCTTTTATATAAGGCACCAACCAGAGTGGATTGAGGCCCAACCTACTGGCTTTATTTTCACTTAACTACCTCTTTAAAAGCCCTGTCTGCAAATGCAGTCACGTTCTGAGGCATTGGGGGTTAGGACTGCAACATAAAAATTTTGGAGAAATACAATTTGGTCCATAACACCTACTGTCTGTCTGTTCTTTCTTACCTCCTTGCCTTTTTTCATATTGTCTTTGTTTAGAATATTCCTGCCTTGTTGCATGACTCCAAATTATGACTCAGCACAGATATCACTGCCTTCTAAAAGTCCCAGGCCCTACCCTGAAAAGATAAGCTGGTGACCTTGCTCTATGCCCCCCTAAATACTCTGGTTATATCTCCATCCTGATCTTACTAAGTTATTTGATAATTATCTTTAGAATGAAACATTATTAAATTGCTAATATTCAACCGTTTTTAACCTACAAAAACAGCAGTTTTATATAGGTTGACCTAATACACCTCTCCTGTGACTCATCAGCCTTTTGAATCTGGGGGCAATGTTTCTTTGCCTCTGTATACTACAGTGCTTGGCACTGAGTGCACACTTGATAAATGCTGAAGGAATGAATGTTGTATACAACATGTATCCCTAAGGTTCTTTATATAGTATCTGGGGAGTTGAAATATTGGCCACGAGGTATAGATAGACAAATCCTAGGCTGTATCCTCAGAGTTCTAAGAACCTGGAGTTTAATGTTGGTCGGCTTGTTAGAAAGGGCCATAGGGAAGATGTGAGGCTTGAGCTGGGATGGCAAGAAGGGATAGCCCTGAGACTGGTAAAGAGGTGTAGGGAAGGGAACTCGGTGAGCAAAGCCTGGCAGGTGCAAGCAGTTAACTGATAGTGGAAATGGGCATTCGCTTAGAATGGGTTTACTGGAGAGGATAGCCATTAAGAACCTGTGAGACTGAAGGTGGACCAGGGAAGGACAGGCTAAAAAATTGAGTTCCATAGATGCTGAATTCAGGAGTTTGCATGTGATCATCCAGGCAGTGGTAGCTATTTTGCAGTTCCAAGCATGATATACAACTGCAGTTCTGGGAAGATCACTCAGATTTGGGGATGACACATGGTCAGAGATTCAGATTGTTTCAGGAACCCAGGACCTGAGATCCCCTTCTTGGCCGGCCTGAGGCTCTGACTGAGTCCTGCATTTGGGCTACACAAAACTCATTGAAATACCCATACAGCTTCAAAGAAGGCTTCTAATAATGTGATTTAAAGCTGTCCCTGACTGCAGATGAGGATTGATCCACTAAAGGAACCGGGGAAATATGTGGCTTTATGAAAACTGTTCTGACTTTGAACAGAGTGAAATGCAGCAGTCCCATTTCTTCTTGGCCAAGGACTGGTCTATCCTGCCTCATTTTAGAGAAACGTCATCTGAGGATGCAGGCCTGGACCCTCTCCAGAGCTCGTCAGTCTTCAGTCTCAATCGAGGAGAGTGGTGTGGGCTTTACAGGAGTAAGCCTAGGAGCCCATGGCCTGGATTTGAGTTTGGTTCTGACTCCACTGCAAACTAAGTGACTTTGAGAGAGTTACACAGCCACACTGAGCTTCAGTCTCCTCTCTGTAAGATAACACAGCAGTTTTTACCTTAGAGAGGAATATGAGGAATCCATGTGATGAAGATGTACGAATCATTTAGAACACTGGTATTAGGTTAAATCACAGGAAATTGCCATTTGGTGCATCTGAAATGGCTGAATATTGTCAATTCCCTATAGTTCTACCTATAGTAAGTACTCAGCAAGTGTTAGATACTGATCCTCCGGCACCTGGTAACTGTTTGCCCGGGAAGTGCCAGAGAACACAAGGCTGTAGCCCACACAGCCAGCCCCACTCTTCCTCCCAGCTTATTCCGGTTTCCTCAGTCTGCCTTGTCCCCCCTCCCCCCAGGGCTCTGAGTTGGCCGATCCTGTCTTTTGCTGCTGCCACTCTCCTCTGGTGACCGCAAAGGGCACCCTGTTCTTGCCTCTTTACTAGCCAGAGCCTGGAAACACCTACCTTTCCTCCTGACAAACTCACAATTGGCTGGAGTATTTAAAAAGTTAATTTTGCTAAGACACTAAAAGGACATTTCTTTTCTAAAGTACAAGAATGCTTGGTTACAAATGAAAAGCATGGGATTAAAAGCAAAAACAAACTTTAAAAAAATCTGAATGTTAAATGAAGATGCTCAAACTAATAGCTTGAGGTAAGGATTAAATTAGCAGTGTTTCTAAGACAAATAGGATCTTCATATGCTCCTCACTTCTGGTCTAATCTCTACATAAGGGCCACCCTGCTGTCCCCTTGGGCTCTACTCTGTACAGCTTCCCTGGCTTCTGTGCAGAATCTGACCACAGGCCTGAGAAGAAAAATTTCCTGCCTTTATGGCTTGAAGAGTTCCTGCCTGAGCTCCAACCACCAGCACTGGCCTGTGCAGTTTCTAAAGTGTCTACGTTGCCTTTTGGAATTCCTGCCCTGTACCCTTCATCCTCAGGCCTGGGATCCCCTGCACCCTGTTCTTCCTGTCTGATTTTCTTTATTTGAACCACACGTGCTAGCCAGCTAGCTGTGTAGACCATTGCTCTCCTTTCGTGACAAGAGGGTGTTATACATGTGCCAACATTTTCTGAAAAACTTTAGGGCTCTCGGCCAACCAGAAGCAGACTCTGCCTTTTCCTGTTTCAAAGGCCTGCTCCACCTCCCTGAGCTGCCCCACTCAGTTCCTGTTTCCTGTTGGAGAGACACTTCAGCTCTCACTTCTTTTACACGAAAAAGAAACACTTTCAGCTCTCACTTCTTTTGCAACGACAACAGACTTGTCCAGAGTAGTTGAACTGAAATAACCCTCCCTGTTCATTTTTGTAGACCATTCCCTGGTTACTCATCATTCAGGTATTTCTAAGGGTGGGATAGAATTCTCCTCAGCAGGCCCCTGATCACACACTTTTACTGTACATCGTATTTCAATTTCATAATAACATTTAGTAGGATCTTTTTAATCTAGAAAAGCATAATATGAAATAAATCAGTTTATAGTTACTGCTTAGTTAACCTTGATTTTTAAAAAAATAAAGGTATTTAACAGAAAAATTCAAAGTTTAGAAAAATATAAAATTCCATCCCCACCACTGTAGTTCTTACCTAAGATAATCACTGCTAGCATTTTCTTGTGAATCTTGCAGAAAATAAAAATTTTATAACTCTATATGCATACTTCTGTATCGCTGCCCTGTGTGGCACTGATTCACTGAAATACTTTGCCTATGAAATATTTTCCTAAAAAATAATTCCTGTATTTACACCGATCTATAGTAATTCCCTCTCATTTTGCCCATCCTCTAAGGATATCTCATGCACTCAGCCAATCCTAACACTATGTTCATTACATTTTTGGCTAATTAGTATTAGTTTCCCATTCAGAAAAACCCCCATGTAGTGAGTGATTTCTCATGTAATCCTTAATTGACTTTGTTCTACAGAGTATTTGCTTGCCCACTCTCCTGCCTCCCATTTAGTTTGCGTTTGAGCCAATCGTTTTGACCCAGAATGTCTGACAAAAGCTGTTACAGTTCTTTGTCTGGACCTGCTGCAAAGACATGAAGGAGGATAATTTATCAACATATGAAAATCCAATTTTCGAGGGGCTCCTTCCCCTTTCAAGTCAGTGGTTGAGGAGAGAAAGAATAAAAAAGTGGGATTATACTTTCACTTAACATTATACTGGAGGTTCTAGCCAAGGCAGTTAGTCAAGAAAGTGAAATAAAAGTGAAATAAAAGACATCCAGGATGGAAAAGAAGAAGTAAAATTATCCTTTGTTGCAGATGATATGATCTTATATGTAGAAAATCCTAAAGAATTCTGCCCCCTCCAAAAGAAAAGCTGTTAGAACTAATGAACAAGTTCAATAAAATTGCAGAATACAACACTGATATACAAAAGTCAGTTGTGTTTCTATACACTAGGTATAAATAATTGGAAAAAGAACTCTTATAACTCTATAATAAAAAGACAAAGAACCAAATTAGAAAGTGGGCAAAGGATCTAAATAGATATTTCTCCAAAGAATATAGACAGATGGCCAATAAGCACATAAAAAGATGCTTCACATCATTGGCCATCAGGGAAGTGCAAATCAAAACCTCAGTGAGGTACCCCTTTGTGCCTACCAGGATAACTGTGATGAAAAAGACAGGTAAGAACAAGTGTTAGTGAGGATATGGAGTGTAAGATGGTGCAGCCCTCTGGAAAGCAATCTGGAAGATTCTCGGAAGACCGAACATGAGTTACCATATAACCCAGAAATTCCACTCTAGGTGTATACCCAGGAGAAATGAAAACATAAACCCATACAAAAACAGTGTACTCAAATGTCCATAGAAGCTTTGTTTTTTTTTTTCCCCTTCTTTTTAAAAATTAATTAATTTTTATTGAGGTAACTGACATAGATGAATAACATTACATAAATTTCAGGTGTACAACATTCTAATTCAATATCTATGTACTCTTTTGCATGTTCACCATCAAAAGTCTAGTTTTCTTATGTTATCATATATTCGACCCCCTTTACCCATTTCGCTCTCCCACTACCTCTCCTCCTTCCCCGCTAGTAACGATCATTTTGTTGTCCGTATCTGTGAGTTTGTTATTGTTTTGTTGCTTTGCTATTTTTAAAATTTATATTCCACATGTGAGTGAAATCATATGGTTTTTGTCCTTTTCTGTCCCACTTATTTCACACAGCATATATGTGTGTGTATATATTATTTTATATATTTTTTTATATATAGCACATACATACCACATCTTATTTATCCATTTATCTGTCATTGGACACTTAGGTTGTTTTCATATCTTTGCTATTGTAAGTAATGCTTCAGCGAACAGAGGTCTACTTACATCTCTTCAAAATAGTGTTTTCATATTCTAGAAGCATTATTCTTAGTAGCTAAAAAGTGGAAACAACTCTAATGTCCACCAATAGATGAATGGATAAATAAAATGTGTTATATCCATTCAACAGAGTATTAATCAGCCAAAAAGGGAATAAAGTACTGATGTATGCGACACTTGAAAACATTATGCTAAGTCAGCAATTTTCAACCTTTTTCATTTCATGGCACATGTAAACTAATTATTAAAATTCTGTGCCACACCAAAAAAATATTAATTTTTTCGCCAATCTGACAAAAAAATAGGTATAATTTTGATTCATTCACACCAGACAGCTATTGTTGTGTTGGCTGTTGTCATTCTTTTTTAATGTTTCGTGATCTTTTTATTATTATTTTTTCATGATCCTCCCCCCTCCTTTTTTTTTTTTTTTAATACAAAACCATTTTGGTTTTCTGGGGTTTTTTTTTTTCATTTAGATAGTAGTTTATTAATATTACTTTTTTTAGACTTTATTTAAAAATTGTTTTGGCATATTTTATTAATTATTATTGTCATTTTTTAATTTGGCAATCTAGGGAAAAAGAAGTCAGTGCCTCCATCAGGTATTGCATGTTTAAAAATTTTTGTGGCACACCAGTGTGCAGTGCCACACATATTGAAAATCGCTGTGCTGCATGAAAGAAGCTAGACACAAAAGGCCACATATTGTGTGATTCCATTTATCTCGAATATCCAGAATAGGAAAATCCATAGAGACAAGAAGTAGCTTAATGGTTGTCAGGAGCCAGAGGAAGGGGAAAATTGAAAGTGACTGCCAGTGGATGTCGGGTTTCTTTTGGAGGTGATGAAAATGTTCCAGAAATGGGTATTGGTGATGGTTGCACAACCTTGTAAATATACTAAAAAACACTTAATTGTACATTTTTAAATGGTGAATTCCATGATATGTGAATTGTATCTCCTTAGTGTCTATAGTATAACAACCCTACACAGAGATGATTTATTTCCAAGGAAGCGCCCTTCAAATACAAGTATATATGCACAAGTGTGTGTTAATTGTTTTCACCCCATGGAATACCTTCCATTTTTCTCTTAATAATATAATCCTGATATTGTTCTGTTACAGACACATGTAGGTCTTTTCTATTTTTTAACTGCTGCAGAATATCCCAGGATATGAACGTTTCATAACTAACTATCTAGCCATTTGGTAATCATTGGACATTTTGCAAATTTCTAGTTTTTTGCTTTCACAAACAATGCTGTGGCAAATGGTCTTATACTTACTGTTAGTGCACAGCCTGGTAAATACTACACCTAAACAGTACATATGTGCCCACAAGACTACAAGAGAGCTGCTCTCCTAACTGTTCATCCTGTGTTACATCCTGGTGTATATTGGGCTTCAAACCCAGGCAAACCCTCCACCCGCCACCCTTCACTGAAGAGGGAAAAGTCCTTCTTTATCTCCCACAGACCATCTGTTCCTCTTTGAGTCATAAGATGAGATGAGCTTTCCCATTATCTCGGCACATCGCACCACACATACTGTTGGTGTTCAAAACGCGCTTCCAGCCTCTGTTGCAAAAAGGACCTGGTGGTTTGTCTCATTTTCCTCTTTCTGGAATGAAGTCATGGGGTTTTGATGCACTATAAAAATTTTTTTCCATTTTTATCCTTTCTACTTTTCTTTCCTGTAATTTTCAGGTTTTCTGTATTCCTGTGTTCTGAATGTGTGTTCAGACAGACAGCATGTTTTTTTATGGTCACCTTAGTCCTGACTAGAGTGAGAGGCCCCTTTTAAGCTGGCTAAAGAGGATACCAGTTTAGGTGTATAGTATACGTACCTCTCTTTCCTCCACCGTCTCCCCCAGACTACAGCACTGTAACAGTATAATGAGAGCCTTATATTGCTTGCCTCCTATACTCTTAGGCTAGATCTACTCCCAAATATGTGTGGTTAAATAAAATTCAGTTAAGATTCCTCTAAGTTATTTAGGTTTTTGTTTTTTTTCAATCAAAATCACCCTTAATGCTGATTTATGAGGCCAAATCTACATAGCAAACCAGTTGACTCCTCTACAGTGGGTGTGAATGTTTTACTCACAATTGCCTTAGCTTAAACGTGTTCCAGGTTGTTTTAGCTTCTAAAATCGTAGAGTACTATGGTCAGAAATGATCTTAAAAGTGATTTTTGCTTAACCTTCTTGATCCCTGACAGACAGTCACCCAGCTTCTGCCTGAGTGCTCCCAGGACCCCGTCTCAGTGCTCCAGCAAGGAGCCGCACCCCTGTGGAAACAACAGCCTGTCAAAGAATGGCTTCCTTAGATCAGGCTGGCTCCTGCCTACGGATAAGGTCTGCCTGGCCCTCTCAGTCCTGACCTTCAGAGCCGCACAGGATTTCCCTTGCTCTCACTCAGACAGTCCACATATCTGAAGACCATCCTCTTTACTTTCCTGGTCACTACGTCACAGGTTTTGGTAAATTTGTCATATGTACTGCAGGTTGGGAGAATGTTTGCTTTCTTGGGCTTGGTCCTTTGTTGTTCTCTTCATTGATTGGCCTTCTCCAGATGTGACAGCGGAACTGGGCACAGCATTGTGTTTGAGGTTACGCCTATGAAAAATGCAGTGGGACTATGATTGCTTCTGTTTATCTGTGTAGTACAGAAGAGAAAGGGCAAGCATTAATTAAGTAGGATGCACTTATATAATGCCCTCAAGGTCCGTCCAGGTTGTCACAAATGGCAATATTTCATCTTTTTATGGCTGAGTAGTATTCCATTACATATCTATATCTATATCTATATCTATATATATATATCTATATATAATATATCTCACATATACCACATTGTGTTTACCCATTTATATACCATGCGTCTTTTCTAAACACAGTATCATACCCCTTCTCATGGTAGTTTTACAGCTCCAATCCCCATACGTTTTTGTCCTTAGCAACATTCACTGAGTGCTTCCCATGTACCAAATACTGTTCTAAGCACTCTAGACCTATTATCTTTAATCCTCAAATGACCCTATGACATGGGTACTGGTACCATCTTCCTTCCCACTTGATGGATGAGGAAATAGATGCATGGAGGTTATTAGTCATGTTCCCACTAGTAAATGGCAAAAGCTGGGGTGAAAACAGAGGTAGGTCTGGCCCTAGAACCCTCTTAGCCCCTGCTCCCCTCTCTGTCTGGCCCCCTCCCCAGCAGTACGTTCTCCTAGGTCCTCATTGCTCCTGTCCTCCCACCTACCATCCTGTTTATTGTTTTGGAAGCCACATCAATCACCTCTGGCTGCATATTGAATTTACAGACAGTTTAATATATTGCATTAAATCTTTTTCATAGGTAAATGCTTAATTTTAAAAACCTCTCTGTCCTTATTAACTATTATTGTTTCGTTAATTTTGGATTCTCACTCCAGCATGTGGTTTCTGTTCTTGAAGATGGATACTGTCAGTCAACCAAATTAACTCCTGTCTTTGATTCTTATGCAAATCTGTTAAGCCAATAAGTCATCAATCCTGGACACAGCCCTAAGGACTCCCTCCTGGTTATAGCAAGTAACTAATCAACAACCTTGGGGTTCTGTTTTTAACCTTCTGTGAAACCACGAAACAGCCACCACGCACTTACCACCACACCCATTCTGCCAGCTGCCTGAGGCCCACAGGGAATTTCTCTAAGTGGCCCTGTGATCCCTTGCTAACTCCTGTAGTTAATCGTGTTCTCTTCTAAGTGCTCGCAAACTATCTGTTCAATAACCAAATCACGAATTGTGCCTCCTCTCCTCTAACCCTCTCATTCTTTACAAATCGGAATAGCAGTTTGTCTCTCTCCATGAGCCCCTTTCTCATGGTCTCCACAATTTGACCCTTCAGAGATCTGTGATTGCAGGTGGAAGCTTTCTGCCCTTGTGGCATGTCTCTCACCTGAGCCTGGGGTAAAGAGTCCTTTAAAGGATGCAGAAGCTCTCTCCACCTGTACCAAGCATCAGTTTCTGCATACAGAACAGCAGTTCCATAACTATGCTTGTTCTATCATGCACAGTTTGAAAATCTTTCTCCTTGGCAAAAAAAAAAAGTTAAAGCAAAGTGGGAGTCAACTAGTTCTATTCGTTCTGTCACCTCTTAACATCTGGTCTTCCTTAAGCTCCAGATATTACTTCAAAAGCCTTTTGTGTTGTCCTGGGTATTCTCCATTAGCATCGGCTCATTCTGAATTTTTGCCTTCCTGGCAACAATTTTACAGCTTCCTGGCACTCGTGTTTAGCTTTGTTTTTTTTCTTTCTCTCGCATTCCCCCTTTCATCTTTTGAACATGTCCTTTGAAAATCCACCTTATTAGGAACCTCTTGCGCAGTCATGTTGGTGTCTTGCTCTCCATTTTCTTCTTTGTCTCCTTTGAAAATGTGTCCGAATTATCTCTTGCTGTGTTGAATGTGGTAATATACTGCTCAGACCGTTGTATTAGTCTGTTTCTTGTTTTTCTCTGTTTGGGACTGTGCTTCTTAGAGAGGAATTTCTGATTTATGACCATTCAAAACATGAGGACTATTGTGGTTTTGTATTGATGCTCGTTACTTCCTGCTCTTCTAAGTGTCATCCTTTGTTTTTTCCACCCTGCTTATCAAATTTGTGGGATTTGTTCCCGTTTTCCACGGTCCTGCTAACTGCAGTGTCTTTCTTTATCACCACTCTTCAGCAGCTGACTTCTCCTGCCATAGGTACCACACACTGGCTCCTTCCACCATCAGGGGACAGAATATACCTTCTTCACTTTCCTCTGACTCCTTGGAGAGATGCTTCCTTCTGTTTTAAATCATTTTAGCACTTGTCTTTTTCAACATCACAGTAATATCCTGCTGTGTCTGTTACAGGATAGTGGTCCCTGATGGGAAAATCTTCATGCTAAATCCACTGTGAAAAGCCCACAGCCAGTCAAACTTGCCAAACACCAGTAGCTTCAATACAATACAACTTCATTAATTAAGGTGTGCACCTTTTGTCCAGTTCTCCGTGGTCGCACTGTCCATACGCAAGTCCATGGCCAGTGTTCATTATGCACATTTTTAGATAGAAAGACATTGCAAAAACAAATGGGGGATATAAAACTCCCGTACTACTAATTATTCTGCCTCCATTTTTTACCCAGAATTTTAGTAATTCCTTCACTAAATTGTAAAGACTTGTGAGGTGCCTGCGTAGGGAATATGCCTAGACCTAGCTTACTGGAAATTTAAGCAAGCTTGAAAATGTGCTGTTTCTTTTTATTTGTTTTCTGATGATAACATGGTATAGAGCAGGCTTAATGACCAACCCTGAAGGGGTTTGCATTCACAATCAGGGGTCTTGCAAATGGAAGGTGTAAGGCTACACTGATGCACCGTATCTTTTATTTTATTTTATTTTATTTTTTTAGCTTTTTATTTTGGAATAATTTTAAACCCAAGAAGTTATCAGAATGGTAGACAGAGTTCCTGTGTACCCTTCAGCCTGCTTTCCCCAATGATAACACTGTATATTCATAACTATAGGGTAATATCTTTTTAATGTCTTTGCTTGTGAGAGGAAGAGCTGGTACATGAACCCCAATCCATGATTCCTTATAATGATAAAAGTATACTGATATGTACTAAATGCCAATGGGAACCCTGGCTAAGCATTCTTAGATGCTACAGCATTACAGACAAAGGAACTGGGCTTCATGGGGTTGTGTGACTTACTTAAGATTATGTGGCCCTTTAGAGTCAAGATTCAGGCCCAAACTCTTAACCAGTGTATTATGCTGCTTCCCCTGTAGGTCTCACTTGTGCATTTGGGGCTCAGATGAATACCCTGAGGCCAGTGTCTACATAGAAATAGTTTCTAACTTCCCTCATTATTGTGGGTAAGTGAGGCCCTGCTCCCAGCAAACATTGTGGGGCAGCTGTGACTGATATACAGACAGGGATGTTGAAATACTGACTAGTCCCTTTTTGTCTCATTTCTGGGAGGCCTAGTCCCTGGATTAAGCACCACAGTAGTAAGTTTCTGGAGGAAGATATCTTGTACCAAGGAGTATGGGATAGAGAACGCTGGCAGACAGCCCATGTGGGCTGTGGCAGAGCAGTAGATGTTCAGATGCCAGTGGATGCATCTAAGCACCTTTCAGAGGCATTTTCCCCAATCCCACCCTTGGTGGTAGTCTTACAGAATTAGCCTTTTCCTCAAGAGGTTGGATTCAAATCACTGTGTATCCAGTGTCACTCTCACCTCTCTTTAAGTGTCCCTATTGCTCCTGGGGATGCAGTGGAAAAGGAAGGAGGTGGGCAGGGAAGGTCACACTAATCTCAGTTGTTACACTTGATGCCAGGTACAACAGAAACTAAGGGCATTTCAGCCCAAACGACCTTCGTAACTTGATCTCTTACATTCCGATTATTCCAGCCAAGGAAATAAACACTGGTGAATAATGCCTAAGAAATGCTTAATGCTTTCATGTTTACAAAGTGCTTTCATATTACCTGATCCTCATCACACTTTTTACAGGTGAGGAAGCTCAGTTTCAGGGAGGGTAAGCAACGTGTCTGTGGTTCTCCACTTAGTATTTGGCACAACCAAGGTGGGGACCTGGATCTTGACGAGGCCCATGAATGAGACAAGGACTTTGGTGTTCCACGGACCCCGATTCCAGCTCAGTTCTGCCACTAATTAGTGCTGTGGGTGTATCCAGGCCTCTTTTTCCTCCACTTTTAAATGGGCATCTCATAGTACCTGTCCCATCAGGTTCTTGTGGGATCAGAAGGCCATGATACATCAGAAGGGCTTGGTGGGGTACCTGGCACAGGGCAATTACAGGAAATGGTAACTGTTACTATTAGTTCGATTCTTCATCATTAATGGAATCGTAAGCAATATTGACTTAAATGGGTTTATTTTTCTCAAACAGTAAGCAATTTGAAGGCAGGCAGTCTTGGGTAGCCAATAGCTGAATGATACCATCAGAAGGCAGATACCATATTTGCCTTCTTTCATTCCAAGTGATCTCCATAGCATATTGATTTGCTGATTCATGGTTGCAAGGTGGCTGCTGCAACTCCATCTGCCATAATCAGGGGGAAGAGGTGCAGCACCAATTATTTTCCCCTTTTATAAAGAAAGCAAAAGCTATCAGAGAGCCCCACTTCCAACCACAGCAGATACCTGCTTTTGCCTCATTGGCCTGGACCATATCTTCCAACTATTTGTAGCCACGAGAACACTTGGAAAGTGAGCATTTAACTTTTCAGATTTGATTGTATATGTGGCAAGAAAGAAGGTGGATGAAACTGGGGGGTAGATTGAGGCAATTGTATTTGCCACAGTTGTTCCTGACTCTTATAATATTCTTTTAAAAAGACATTTCATCGGTTGTCAGGTATATAAGGCTTAGTTAATCCCAGTCATGTGTTCATGGCACATGGACAACAAAACCCCTTTTCTAGACTGATTCTTTCTTAGTCTCACAAACTGTACACTGTTTCATGTGCATCTATTTTTCTTAACCTGTTAATTAATATATAACACATACACAGAAGTATACAGATATTTCTAGATGGCTCAGTAGATTTTTACTATTTATCCTCATGAAGGCACCACTCTGATCAATATATGGAACATTCCTAGCATCTCTGAAATCTCCCTCTTTTCCCCACTCTGTCAGTATTCCCTCCAAAAGGTAACCGTTCTGATCACTATCCCCATAGCTCCGTTTTGCCTGTTCTTTGACCCCATCTAAATGGAATGGTACATTTGTATGTACAGTAGTTTCCCCCTACCCCATTATCAATGGGACATGCATTCCAAGACCCGCAGTGGATGCCTTAAAACATGGATAGTACCGAACCCTACATATACTGTTGTTTTTTTTTTCTATACATACACTTAAAGGAAGCACTCTCTGGCTTCTCTTTGGCGTATCTGAATTGCCAGCAACACTACTCTTGTGCGTTGGGGCCATTATCAGCAAAGTAAGGGTGATTTGAACACAAGCACTGTGATACCATGCGTGACACTTGATCTGATCACAGAGAAGGCTACTAAGTGACTAACAGGCAAGGAGTGTATAATAATGTGGATAATCCAGACAAAGGGATGATTCATATCCCAGGTGTGACAGAGTGGGAAGGCATGAGATTTCACCAAGCTACTCAGAACAGCATGCAATTTAAAATTTATGAACAGTTTACTTCTAGAATTTTTTTATTTAGTATTTTTGAACCTCGGTTGACCATGGGTAACTGAAACTGCGGAAAGTGAAACTATGGGAAAGGGGAGCCGGTTGTACTGTTTTTGGGTGTGACTTTTTCACTCTCCTGTAGGACTCATCTGTTCTCACATGGAGTGGGAGTTCATTAGTACTTTTGTTTCCTGCTTTCTCTCTGTTCAGACCTGGGATAAATGGCATTGTGAGAACCAGAGTAGCATAGCCCTTTCTCACTCATGGAGCATCTTTTCCTCATAAAAACCACCCCCTTTGATTTCTTGCAAAGCTTGCCTGGGCACTGCTCCCTCCAGCACCACATCTACTTTAAAAGGAATCTCTTGGGGAATTCTACATTTGCCTTGGATGCTGTCAGCATAAAAGAATTTTCTTGAACACATCTTCATTTGGAGAGGGTAGAAGGAGAGAATAAGAGAGCAATGCTTTCTGGAAGGACATTCCTAGGCAAAGGAAATAAAGCACCAACTAAAAGCATCATTAGGAACTTGAGCCTGGAAGCCAGCCTTCAGCGCAGAGATTTGCAGTCTGTCTTCTGCACCCCACCCCTTCTATTAGCCTAATTCAGAGCTCAAGGGCTTAAGAAACGTGCAGCAGGTCTGTCTCTCTTGAGGCTGGGAAAACTGGTTTGAGCTGAGGCTCTGAGAAGCCTTCCTCCCTGCAAGGCTGTGGCTGGTGGGCTTTCCCTATCAAAGCCAGTGTGGTTTTCATTATAAAAATGCTCAACCCCAAGACAAACTTGAGAACAGGAATAAAGCTGATGCTTTTCAGTAGAGTCTTAAATGAAGATGAAAGGGACTAGTTATTCCTGCAAGTATAGTCATGTAGATAAGTCAGGGATCAAGTAGAAAAACTGAAACTATGCAGTTTGCTCCAGTGGCTGGTTGTCCCAAACCTTGTATTTGCTAGGATAATGTACTGAAATACTCTGCAGAGACTTAATCGGAGGTTCTTTGCTTGGCAGTTAGAGCACACTGCAGAGGGGCTGATTTGGCAAGCTGGGCCATCCTCAGGCTCTTCCTTATAGGTCCAACATCCTTGCATGTTGTGTGTGTGGACATATGGGATTAAGTGAAAGAACAACCTAAATCCATTGCTTGTCATATCCTTATTAAGGTGACCAACCTTGAATTTAGCAGTATTTATTGCTAACAACTTTATAATGTTTTATTATTAAGTTTATTGAGTAATTTATGTATCCCTGGCTTTTACCAGGGATTTTACATACATATTTCCATTATTCTCCATTGGACCTGGGAAGATAGGTAGGATTACTTCCATTTTGCAGGTGAATAAATTGAGGATTAGAGAATTTAACTAATCTGCTAGTAGGTAACAGGTATAAGAAGTAGGGATGAAGTTCAACACTAGGTCTCTTAGATTCCAAAGGCCATGTCCCTTGTACTTACACACACTGCCTTCTAAAAATAACCACCAGCCTTTACAACATACTGGTCTTCCCATGGGCCTCTGAGTTCCACTCACCTGAACACATACTCTTCAGTGTTTGTCCAACAAATGACTGGGTTTAGAACAGCTGAAAGCTGCAAATACCTGGTTATGTATTTTAACTTTAGCTAGTTGTTGAAGCTTTACTATAACACAATTATATTTTCTTAAAGAAACTTTTAAAAATATTTCAAATCATAGAACATAGTGGAAAACACTCTGATAGATAATGAGGAGTCATGGATTTTGGTCCAGATGTTTAACACAAATCAAAACAAGCCATGAGACCTCGGATGCAGACTTAATCCTGTGTGTCTCATTTTCCCTTGTTTGTGAAATGAGGAGGTTGAAGTATGTGGTTACGAATGTCTATACCTGTTCTAAAAACATGGGCTTCTGTAACTTTTGGTTTCTTTTTGTGATTCTAAAATGACTTAAGAGTACAAATATTTCTTTAAAAAAAATTTTTTTTCAAATTATAGTCAGCATTCCATATTATATTAGTTTTAGCTATGAGAAGTAAATTTGAAGAGGAAGAAATTGAGGGACTTCTGAGTAAAGAAAAAGAAAGTGGTTAGACATTTTTATAACTTTTATAAAAATTTAATCTTTATTATACTTTTTCCATTACCATTTAGTACCCTTATACCCACTCCCCTCAGAAATCATCACACTGTTGTCCATGTCCATGGACATTTATGTAACTTACAGAGTGATTCCCCCAATAAGTCTTGCACCCACCTGACGTCTTATAGAGTTACTACAATATTATTGACTATATTCCCTAAGCTGTACTTTACATCCCCAGAACTATTTAGTAACAACCAATTTGTACTTCACCTTTTTCACTCTATCTCCCCAACCTCCTCCCATCAGGCACCCATCAGTTTGTTCTATCTGTGAGTTTGCTTCTGCCTGGTTTGTTCATTAAACAAATGTTTCTTAAAGAAGCCTCATTACTAAATGCAAATCAAGAGAATTGGATAACATTGGGGTTGTTTAAATTTTTTGAAAAAAGATGTAAATTCTTTACTCTTCCAGGTAAGGATATATTTTGCATGGCATTTCCCAGTCCATCATTCCCACCAAAAGAAAAGCGCGTTAAGTTCTTACACAATGCATATTGGAGGTTGGATTCCTTGAGGGTCTGGCATCTTGGATAAGATGATGTAAAATATTGCCAATAGCCAACCTCAAGTTGCCAACCCAAATATAAATCCCTCCTTGTTCAGTATACAAATTTATAATGTAAACTGTTTTAAATTATACCTGGTACTATTGAATAGAATTAAGGCACTGTTGAGCAACTCTGAAAATAAGACTAAGGCAATATTATGGTCTATTTAGTTAAAAATATGCTATACTTAAAAAAACTTTTACTGCATCATTTTAGACCCAATAAAGAGAAAACTGGCCATGTCAGTGACTCAGGATCATCTGTCATCAAACATGGGCTCAAGCCAGAGAAGGTCTTCATGCAGGTTCATTATTTGAAGGTAAGCACATCTCAGCGACAGAAGTCAGTTATTAGGGTGAGGCATTTTTTAGGTTACACACATAAACAGTGAAGATTAGTCATTAGTAACATGGTTGGGGCAAAACAAAAAAAAACAATCGACATTGTAATGACATTTGACTGGGTAGATATCTGATTATCCAATAATTAAAACACTTTATACCCCCAAAATGAGGCATAGTCAGAGGAACCTGAACGATTTTCTGTCCTGTACCTCCCTTCGCCCTGCCTATGTGATCTTCGAAGAGCAGAATCTTAAAATTGCTGTCATGTTGTCACTAGAAGATAGGAATCAGAAGGATGTATTTTAAGTTGTAAAACCTTTCCTAATAGCTGACAGAGGAGCCAGGTCCCTCTACCTTTCTGGTCTGTGATGGGCATCCAGGCTTCATGTAAACCAAGAAAAAACGAGAATGGAAATACCCAGATGAGTTGAAAGCAAAGTAGTCAATCCTAGGCTCAACCCTACTGGTAAGAATATAAAGGGCAGCCTGGAACACATCAGATGGAGCATTCTAGATGTGCACCAAGTGCTAGTGGGTAAGTCAGAGTTGACTGTGTAAGCGTTTTTCTGGTGAACCTATGATAGGCGTCTTTTTTACTTCTACTTCTTCCTTTCCTCTAGGGCTATTTCCTTCTCCGGTTCCTTGCCAGAAGACTTGGAGATGACACCTATTTTTCATTTTTAAGAAAATTTGTGCACACATGTCATGGGCAGTTGATTCTTTCCCAGGTAATTTATGAGTTCTCCTGAGCCTGTGATACACAGTTGGTGGGGGTGTGGCACGTGGGGACTAGATGATGTGAGCGTTAAAAAGTGGGGCAAAGATTTACGATTTAATACAATAGGAAAACCGGGAAGCTAATGAAGTGGACACAGGGAAGTGTTGTTTTAGGGAGAGTGATCTCCCTCTACTTTCAAGACATCCACGACCCAAAGCTCTCTTGTGCACAGTGAGGCAGATAGTTGTATCTTAAGTAACCTTAAAAACAAAAACAGCAAATCAATGTTGTTCCTTTATCTGGAATGATCTTTGCAAGGTTGGCTCCTTCTTATCCTCTTGTCTCAACTTGAACACCACACTCTCAGAGTCACCCCAGCTAATCAGATCTGCATCCACCGTGTCATGCTCTCCCCTTTGCATTTTTCCTTGCCTTCATTGTCATTGCCATAGCATTATTTATAATTATATATATTTTAAGGTCACTTTTTTTTTCCTATCTCCTCCATTCTATGTATAAACTCAGCGAGGCCAGACCATGCTCTTCATTTGATCAGTACTTAATATATGATTGGCACACACTATGTACACCATATATATTTGATAAACCAATAGATTAACAAGAAGATACTGAAATATTCAGACAGTTTGACCTCAAAACTGTCAAAAACTGTCAGCTTATATAGATGGGCGGCCAAGTTGTACATAGTAATAAGAAAGTTAACAAAGGAGCCAGCTCTGGAAACAGTGCTTGTAGCTGATAGAGAGTAGAGGTTGCAGCCTCAGCTCAGATTGGATTGATGAGGGTTTTTTTAAAGATTTTATTTATTTACTGTTAGAGAAAGGGATGGGAGGGAGAAGGAGAGGAGGAGAAACATCAGTGTGTGAGAGAAACATCCATTGGTTGCCTCTCACATGCCCCCAGCTGGTGACCTGGCCTGCAACCCAGGCATGTGCCCTGACTGGGAATCAAACTGGCAGCCTTTCAGCTCACGGGCTGGTGCTCAATCCACTGAGCCATACCAGCCAGGGCTGGGTATTTGTGATATTTGACATTTGTGCTCATATGCAGTTTGGGGTCACGTGGTCCACAGTGTCAGATAGAAATGATGTGCAAATGTAATCTGAACACATGGAGAGAAGAGCATGAGTGTGCTGGCTATTCCTTACTCCATGTTCCTTTTATCCTTTTGGTTAGGGAAGAGGGGCTTTTCCTAAACATGCATCTGGAAAGGCAACCTGAAAACTGGCTCAGAAGTCTTATATGCTTGGTTGACTGATTAGACGAAATTCCTACTGCTGAAAACCACTTCTGCAAAGATCCTGCAGTATTAAATGAGTGCATTGCATTTACTGTGTATCCGAGGTTCTGATTTCAACTTCCCATGGAATACTCAGTGCTCTCTCCACCAGATCATTCAGTTTTTCTTTCGTCTCTTTCAAATAATAGTTTTATTGTTTTTTATAAAATCTTTATTGAGATATAATCCACATACCATAAAATTCACCCTTTTAAAGTATATAAGCCACTGGTGTTTTGTTTTTTTTCCCCCCGAATATACACAAAGTTGTGCCGCCATTACCACTATATAATTTCAGAACACTTCCATCACCCTTAAAACAAGCCCCTTGTCTATTAGCAGTCACTCCTCTTTTCCACCCCCCTCAGCCCCTGGCAGCCACTAACCTGCTTTCTGTCGCTAGGGATTCGCCTGTTCTGCACATTCCATATAAATGGATTCATATAATATAGGATGGGGCAAAAATAAGTTTACGATTGTGAGTACACGAAACATGGTTTATTCTTGTATTATTATTTATTAATTTTTGTTTTATTTATTTGTATTACACTGTAAACCTACTTTTCCCTGCTCCTGTATGTGGCCCTTGTGACTGGCTTCTTGTCATTCAGCATATTGTTTTCAAGGTTCATGTTGTTTCATGTGTCAGTACTTCATTCTTCTTTTATTTTAATTTTTACTTTTTAAATTGTGGTAAAACATACATAAAAATTGCCATTTTAACCATTTTTAAGTATATGGTTCAGTGCATTAAGTACATTCATATTGTTGTGCAACCATTACCACCATGCATACAGAACGTTGTAACCTTCCCAAACTGAGACTTGTATCCATTAAACAATAATTCCACAGTCTTTCCTCCCTACAGTCCCACGCAGCCACTCTTCTACTTTCTGTCTCTATGAGTTTGACTGCTCTAGGGACCTCATATAAGTAGCATCATACATTATTTGTCCTTTCATGTCTGACTTATTTCGCTTAGCATAATGCCTTCAAGGTTCATCCATCTTGAAGCATGTGTCAGAAATTTTTTTCCTTTTTCAGGCTCAATATTTCTTTGTATATATATATACCACATTTTGTTTCTGCATTATCTGTTGATGGATGCTTGGGCTATTTATACCCCTTGGCTCTTGTGATTAATGCTGCTTTGAACATTAGTATACAGATATCTTTTCAAGTCCCTGCTTTCAATTTTTTTTGAGTATATACCCAGAAAAGGAAATACTAGATTATATGGTAATTCAGTTTTTTGAGACATTGCCTTACTGTCTTCCACATTGGTTGCACATCTTCACATTCTCACCATCAATGCACAAGAGTTCCAGTTTCTCCGCCTCTTCACCAACATTTGTTGTTTTCTATTTTTTTGATTATAGCCATCCTAGTGAGTATGAAGTGGTATCTCATTGTTGTTTTAAATTGCATTTCTCTGATAGCTAATGATGTTGAGCATGTTTTCATGTGTTTACTGGCCATTAGTATATCTTCTTTGGAGAAATGTTTCTTTAGATCATTTGCTGATTTTTTTTATATTGGTTGTCTTTTATTATTCAGTTGTAAGAGCGGTTAATATATTCTAGATTCAGGTCCTTTTTCAGATTATGATTTGCAAATATTTTCTTCGTTGCCTAATTAAAAGTCATGAAGATGTAATCCTGTGTTTTCTTCTCAGAGTTTTATGGTTTTTCACTCTTACATTTAGGTCTCTTAACTAATTTAGTTAATTTTTGTATCTGGTATGAGTTGGATGGTCCAACTTCATTCTTTTGCATGTGAATATCTTGTCTCATGACCATTTGTTGAAAAGACTATTCTTTCCTTCCCTGAATTATCTTTGCATCCTTATTGAAAATTAAATGACCATAAATGTAAGAGTTTATTCCCAGACTCTCAATTTTACTCCATTTATCTGTATTTCTTTTCTTAGGCCAGTACCACAGTAACTTTGGAAATTATTGCTCTTTCAGCTGACACATACGCATTTTTTTAAAACTTCAAGAAATAAAAGAAAGTATGATGGAATGTAAATTATCATTCAAATCCCCACCACCCATAAATACCTAAAATTAATATTCGGTGACCGTCACTCTGTATTTTTCATTCTCTTTATAAATGTTGTTTATGATATGTGTACATGTATCTGTGTCTCTGTGTATACAGTACATGTGTATACACATGTATAGATACAAAGATATATTTAGAAATAATTTTATGAGAATATGATTATATTATATTCACTTTTTAATAAAATAATTTAAATTTTATTTTACTTAAATTTAACAAATGAAAAAGAAAGTAAAGTGAATATAAAAGACTTCCCTGAACTTCATATAAATCTGAGAGATTGTTTCCTAAAAGATTCTTCTACGGTTAAAAAACACAATTACAAAGCAATCTTTAGAGGTTAAAACTGTTATTTTTCCTTTTAGCTATATATTCCATTTTTAGAAAGCATCATTCACTTTTGTAAAAGATAATGAAATCAGTAATTACATACTTTTACTACTTTCCCCCAATTCTAAATTTTTCTTAAGGAATGTTTGCATAGTTTAGGAATGTTTGCATAGTTTAGGTTCAGATTAATTATACTATATATTGTAACCATAATTTTCACAGTTGGAGAGTCTGGGCTCTGTATTTAAAGGATTTCAGTATTCACCACAGTCACATTATCATACTTCTATGTTCTTGAAAACTTTATTTTGAATCAACTTTTTTTGGCTGAATTTTGTTATTAAAATGGTGTTTAACTTGCAGACTCACTGGTTCTGTGAGGTCTGAGATCTTATGTGCTTGAGAATGTTTGCTTATTACCTTTATATTTGATTTATAAACTGACTAGGTAAAATATTTTTGGGTTGCATTTTCATTTCCTCAGAACTTTGTGGATATTGCTCAGCTGCCTTCTCGCATTAAATACTGCTTTTGGAAATTTGAAGTCAGCTTACTTTTCCCTCTTTATACATACCACTCAGGTGACAGAAGAATTCTTTTGTTATCTTTGACATTTAATTGCACATAAAAATATTTAATAAAAAGACGGCTTAGTGTCCATCAGCCTATATCATTGTTTTTCCTATAAAACAGTGTTTATTTTTACTTATAGCTTGTGTTTTCCCTTCTTTCACTGAAATTGTCTCAATTATATCTTTAAACACATTCTCTCTCTTTTTTTTTTAAACTTGCAGGTGACCAGTTATCCTTATGCTGTATCACCTTTGTCCCCCATACTTATTTCTAATTGCTTTTGTCTTTTTATTCTTCATGGCATGTATTTATCTCAAGCAACATTATTATTTTTATTATTATTGTTATTATAACATTATTATTAATTTTTTCTTTAATGTCTGTTCTTTGCTATTTCTGTTTTATTAATGTCCTACACTGGCGTTATTTTGGTCCTTAATTTATTTCCTTTGCAGTCTCATTTTTCGTTTCATTTTGTTGTTTTGTGATCTTCTCTTTGAGCTTTCATTTCACTGAATTTATGTTCTTACTATGATCTTGTGTTAATTTATTTTGTAGTGTAATGCATTCATAGAGAATTTTCTTCTGTTCCTTGGATTATATTTTCTTCAAAACTGGATTCTTTTTCTTTATGCTGTGCTTTATATTTCTGCCTCTCTTTTTATTTCTGCCATACTTTCCTTCTTGCTCATGCTCAGCATCGGTAGCACTGTTCTGACCTTTTATTTATTCTCAAATGAATTGGAATATTATCCTTGATTTCTCTCCCAGCTCCTCCTAGACATGCCTTTCTTCCTTTCTAAGCTACAGTTTGAAGCTTGGATTTTATGCATGAAAGGGGCCAAGGGAAAGAGCTCCATGGAGCTGTTTACAGCCTTTGTTGGAAGAATTTGGCTTCTTTAACTCTTGAAATTTTGTTAAATGTCCCCAGCCAAGACTCTCTTTACCTGATTTGGGTGCAGCTCTTTTCCACTGCAGCTACTCCCTCAATTAACTACTCATTCAGCCTGAAGCTCTAGAACCTATGCAGTTCATCAGAGTGTCATCCTCAGTTGTTTATTTTCCAGGTATTACTCGTCTTTCTCCAGCAAACATTTCCAGTCCCTCCCAGTCCAAAAAAAAATTAAAAAAAAAGAAGAAAGATAAAGATATCCCGTTTCTTTCCAAATGTGTGGGTGGTATGTGGGAGAATTTGCAGGGCTTGGACAATTCACCAGTCCCAATACTGCCAAGCATGAGGCTGGAAGTAGTGCAGAAGGGGGGTTGGAAACTGTGTTGGAATCTTACATCTCTTTCCTTAGTTTACTCTTTTAAGTTTATGCCACAAGGATGTACTTCTTTCCTGGTTTAAGTGGTGCTGGTGAAGTTTCTGCCAATGTTTTAAGTGTGTTTTTGTTTATTATTGCTAATTAATTTTATTTATAATATTTATAATATTAATAATACTGATGAGGAACGCTATGGTTCAGTTTCTTTACTCAGAAGTCCCCCAATTTCTTCCTCTTCAAATTTACTTCTTAATTTTTTCCCTTCCAAACACCCTACATGTACAGCCTTTCAGCATTGCTGTCTTTCCAGCCTCTATTAAAACTGTTTTCTTGAGTTTGACCATGACTTCTTCTTTCTTCTCAGTTCTTACCCTGTCAACACTGTCCTTGCTTCAACATTTTGGTTGTTTTGCCTCTCCTAACTCCTTCCCCCATGACCATGGTAATTATTCATAGAACACCTGTCAGAAATGCTTATACTGTGTGATTATCAAGCCAATGCGTTTTTCCAGTAGAATCTACATGCACCTGCTTTTCATTGAATACTTTCACCAGGACTAAAAAATAATGACCAAATTAGCCCTGTGCCAAAATCAGTATTGTTTTCTTTTTAATCATAAGTCTTAATTTACTTGGTTAACAAATAGATTATTAGGAGAGTAGGCAATGAAAACAAAAATTCCTGAATTTTTTTTGACTGGGGTCAAAAAACTTACAACAATTGCCAGGGATATAGATAAACTTACAACAATTGCCAGGGATATAGATAAAATTTCATCTTAGCCCACTGTCAAAACAGCAGGATTTTTAACTTTTTTCAGGCATAGAGCAGGGGTGAATTTGTTGTGAGTTGACTTTGTCCATGATCCTAGATCAATGTCAGTGCCCTAGATCCTGTCAGTGATCCTAGAATTAGCCTTGAAGGAAAGCCCTCCTCATTCAATTAAGATTTGTAAGTTACTTTTATAAAAGTGCCAACTTGCTGAAGGAAAAAGTGAAGATGCATGAAGTAATTGAAAAGAGGTGATGAGAGAAGGAATAATCATAGGACACTATTTTTTTATGTTATTCTGTTATGGAGAGTGGGAAAAAGCTTCTATGATGAGTCCACTGCCAGGGGTATATGCCAGCTTACAAAAAAGGAAAAGAAAGAGAGAGAGGGAGAAAGGGTAGTTGGAAGGAAGGAAGAAAGGAGGGAGGGAGGGAGGGAGGAAAGGGAAAACTAGCATTTTGAGGTTAAAAATTAGGTCTGTGAAAAGAATCAGAAGGGCCAGTTGGGCTGATTCTGCTGATGGATGGTGCAGTGACTGTCTGGATGAGACCAAGTGGCTTCTTGGATTAGATGGATCCCCAAACAGAAGAAGAACACCTAGCACTGTAAACAAAGTTGCATGTAGCCTGTGGAAATAGAGGGTTTATGTCTTACGTAGGTTCAAAGTGTTGGGGTTTTGTGACCCAATGTGGTCCCCTAGACCTGTTGTCCCCAGTATTGGTTGTCAGCCCCTGGCTAGCTGCTGTGTGTCCTTCAGTCTTAGTTCTCAGGCAGAAAGAGGCCAATGGCCACCTGCTAAGAGGTGGGACAGGTATCTTTCTTTAAAAATGAAGCAGGATTCCTTGGGGATCTTCTGTACTTTACCTGTATTCACTAAAAATCCTGGAACATTGTGCTTTGCAGTCCTGTAAAGAAAGATGCAGTTGTAACTAGAAAATGCAAAAGGGCAGAATTAAATTTAACTCTGCATGCCCTGCTTCTCATGCAATTAAATTCTCTCCCTTGTCATTGAGTTAAGTCTGTGTTAAGGTAATTTCCCCCTCTCCCATAATTGAGCATAAATTACTGGATAAATATGGGATAAGTTTATATCAGCTCCAAGTGAAATTAGTAAGAATTATACTTACAGTACTTGAATTTTTTAAGAAGCAAGAATACTGCCAGTCAGCCAATGAGATATCTGCAAAGTAACTTATTAATAAATCAGTTGTGATAAATTAATTTCTAATTTAACATTTTTACAAAATAATTATTAAAATAAAAATAATGACTTTAAGAATCTCAGGCAAAAATAATTCTTCACATTCTAAATATTGCTCTTGGTCCCTTGGGTATTTTTCTCCATATATTGTATCCACTACAGGTGCGAGGAAGAACTTCAGATGTGAGGCATTATTCCTTTTGGGGTTGTCCCCTTTCATTTTGACTGCAGGACCTATGCTTTTAATATTAGTTGGTATTCTTTGTATCATTTATTTTGGGTGAAGCAGCAATAGATAAGTAAAGTCTTAGAAGGAAGACAGAGGGTGCAAGAAATAAATTTTTCATTACTGCCCTTAATAAGGAAACTTTGCCTTTGGAAGAAATGGACCTAAGCGCCCAAAAACATATAGAAAGGGATCACTGGCTTCACCAGTGTAGTGAGGGCCATGCTAGTGCGATGATAGAAAAAGAACACCTCATCATATTAATTGTTTGCAGATTTCCACTCCTCTGTGATTCCATCTGTTTGTAATCCGAAGCTCTTCGTGCTGCTTCCATCTCACACTCTGAGTTAAATGAGTCTCATCAGAGCCCCACTCTGCCC
This sequence comes from Mormoops blainvillei, assembly GCA_004026545.1. Lineage (NCBI taxonomy): Eukaryota > Metazoa > Chordata > Mammalia > Chiroptera > Mormoopidae > Mormoops > Mormoops blainvillei. The sequence goes on along the minus strand of PVJD01002128.1, from coordinate 147,183 downwards.
CTGGATCCGCAGGCTTGGGTGGTGGTGGGCGGCGGCGGGGGGGTGGGGGGGGGCGGTGGCGCAGCTTCCAGCTGGAGGTACATTCATTTGGCAGTCAGTGTCCTAGCTGGTCATCTGAGCTTACACACATGCGCTCTTGAAAGAACCTGTTTTAAAAGATTTTCAGTTTATTAAAAGAAAAACGTGAAGTGTAGATCCCAAGAAAGTTAAACATTGTTCTTATTTATTTCATGTTCTATATTGTTTCAAAATGCATCTTACCAAATCTTCAGATGACAGAGGGTTAACAGTAATTTAGCAAATAAAAATGCACAACACCCAGTTAAATTTGAGTTTCAGATAAACAATAAATAATTGTTTTAGGGGTAAGTGTGCCCCCAGTTTAACTGGGTGTTCTATATTTTACCTGAGAAACCTAGTTGAGACCAAATCAAGATTCCAGAATTAGACAGATCAAAAAGACTGGTCATAATATTCAAGATGCAAATTCAATATAAATGTAATTTTGAACATTCATATGTGAGTTTATTTAGGCCTTATGGTATTATGGTTATGTTTTAGAAGAGTCCTTATCTTTTAGAGACATTTGCTGAAACATTGATTGGTAAAATTATGTAATGTTTGGGGTTCACTTCTAAATAATACAAGAGGCAGATAAGTGGATGGGGCAGATTGGCTATGGCTTGATGGGTACATGAAGGTTAATTATACTCTTTTGTTTACTTTTGAATCTGTTTGAAATTTTCCATAGTAAGAGAAGCAATGGGTGTGTGTAAGTCATGTCTTTAGGTTTAAAATATCCATTATTGAAACACCCTAAATGCCAGAGAGTTGAGGGTTTGCAGTGGCACTGGGAGAGGCTGCAGATGGAGGCAGGGAACTGTGAACCATTTTGGCATTGTGACATCTTTGTTCCTCTCTTGGGATATTAATCTCTTGATGTTCGTCTTTATCTTTCCATAGCGCTATGAGAGAAAGTTGCAAGTTAGTTGCTAGCTTCTCAGTTTGAGGTTGTTCAGTGTGTAACAGGATATCTAGGGAAAGCTCCTGAAGAGAACTTGGTTAAGGAGAGAGGGACAGCGCTTTATGCTATGGCCAGCGTTTTGAAAATAGTTAAAGCACAAAATGAAATAAGCCATCAGTTTAGGTCAAAATTACAAACATTACATTCTTTAATTTTTTGTGATTTTTACAAAATAAATTTCTTAAACTGATTGGATTGAAGCCTGGTAAATTAATAAATTGGGTATATAGCCTAATAATTCCACACAAGCCTAGCTTCTCTAGCAGGTAGCTGTCAGCAGCTGGGAATGCTCCATCTCTGGCACGACTCCTGGCAGTTACTCATCGATGGACATCTTTAATGGTTTGCTTTTTTCTTATTCCAGGATTTCCTTCAAATGCTGTTGGAGGACATCCCAGAAGAAAAAAGGTGAGGGCCAATTTAGGAATTAAGAACCTAGTATTACTTTTAGTGTTTAAAATGACCCTGCCATTGTTTGGCTTGTTAAACCAAGAAAGTTCAATCTTCCTCTCTTAATAGAGGCAGAGACCTGGCCCAGCCAGCAGGAGCCCAGGAGGGTCAACCAAACTTAGAAATGGGCCCATGTGGACACTAGAAGCTAGTGGGCACCACTAGGGAGGCCCAGTGTCAAGAGCCCCCAGAGTGGTATATGAGGCAAGCCAAGGACACTGTGTGGCCTCAGCTACTGTGGAAAAGAATGGAAGAGAGGAAAACTCTAAAAGTTAGAGTGGCTCTAGTTAACATGACTTAATATAAGGAAACACTGTTTTATTGAAGGTGAAAATATTGTGTAGTAATAAGAGCGTGGGATTTGAAGTTAGGCTCTTCAAGGTTTTAACCCAAGCCCTGCCCCTTCTCATCTATATAACATTTGGAGAAGGTCACTTCGTCCCTCCAAATTCCAATTTTCTGCCCTCCCTGGCAGAGTTTCACAGAGCATTAAATGGGATAATACATGTGAAAAGCAGGTGCTCAATTAATGATTGATCTAGTTTTAACAGTAATCAGCTTCTGTGCATTAGGCACATATTCAGGATCTGTCTACGGGAGATCCATTTGATCCTCATTACAGCATTTCTCCACTTTTTTTTTTCTCTTTCTTCATCATCGGTACTATCATCATCATCATCATGATTATTATAAGCCAACATTTCTTGGGAGGTTACTATATGCAGGCACTCAGTTAATTCTCCAAACAACACTATCTGGTACATTGTTTTTTTATCCCTGTTTTACCAGTAAGAGGACTTCCTGGTAAACAGAGATAAACAGAGAGGCTGAGTAAGCAGCCAGAGCTGTCAGAGCTCTGCGTGGCAGGGCTGAGATTTGCTTCTGCATAGCCCGGCTCTGGAACCTCTGCCCTTATCCACAGTGTTCTACAGGTTAAGTAACTTTCTAAGATCCCTTACTTCACAAGGGAGCCAGTGCAAATTAGAATGATGTCTGTCTGCCTCTCCCCCATGCTCTTCACAGTATGAACTCACTCAGCAAAGAAACCCTCTTCCTTGGAGGTGTCCAGTTTTAGTCTGGCTAACCACCTGCAGGGATTCATCAAAGTTTGGATTAGATTCATTCCAACCTTTCCTTCTAATTTCCTATCTTAATTTAGGCACTAAAAGTGAACACCCTGAAACATAATTTCTAATAGTAAAATTGGTATTCAAATGTTAAAGGGGGCATCTTGAGAAATCAAACATTTCTTTCCTTTCTGTCCCACAGTTTTAGCCATGTTTTTATGCTCAGAACAGATTTCCAAATGTGGAAATGAATTCTTTCACACAGACATTGACTTAGATCCATGCAAAGCCAGACACCTCTGTGTGATGAGCCTGTTTTGTAGGCACCCTAATTCAGGGGTCTTACAGGTAAGATGTCAGGGCTTATGCTACCAGGAGATGACATAAAATTCGAGGGGTGGGAGGATCCAGGGGCCATGAGGGTGTGGAGATTTTTTCTTCATCTTCCACCTTCTACCACCAGTTCTTGGTTCAATAGTTAGAAATGTTATTGTTTAGCTTTAAAAAAAAAAATCAGATGGGAACACACATATAAAGCAAATTGGTGCATCACACAAAATTAACATAGCCATATTATATGCTAACTTCCATAATTTCAACATTTTTCTGTTCATGCCCTTGATACTGAAGGAAGTCTTATTCAGGGAGATTGCATGGGACAGTAGTCATTGGCCAAGATAATTAGCCTTTTAAAGAGGCCACTCAAAGGGAGTGTGGCTTATTTTAGAAGGTCTGAAAAGTTTCAGATTTAGTGTCTTTACTTTTCAAAGAGAAATGTGGGTTTTCTTCATGCAAAAATCACATCAGACGTGGTTATCATTCCTAATGTCAAGAACAATAGTTTACTTTCACAATTTTTTTTTCCTTCTCTTTTGTACCTGCTCTGGAATAACTTTTCAGGTCCTGTAATAGAATGGAGTACTTTCCATAGGAACTAATGCAGAACGAGAAAAAAAGGAAGAAGAAAACTAGTAGAAATGGTGTAAATCACCTTCTGTTACCAAAGTCTGTTTCTGATTAATGACTGTGCATTCTTTCAGAAGAACTTCTTAGCACACAAATATAGTTGTTTTCATGGAAGCAACAAAGTGCATTTTTAGTTTGGGAAGTCTTCTTTCTTTTTATCCCTTCCTAATAAGGTTATGGAGTTCTTTTGGATGGCCCTGAGCCCTCTTGTTCTGGGGAACCTGGATATTATCATTGTGAATATTTACTGAGGTGACACATTGTGGGCCCACAAAAAGATTTTTGTTGTGATTGTGGAAGAGCAGCGTCTCTGTTTAATGGTGGCCAATGACCACCAACCTTCTTCGCCATTTGAGAGGATACCTCTCCCAGTTATGATTATGTTTTGGCTAGCAGGTTTAGGGTGCTTTTTAAAACTTGTCCTTAGTCCTGGCTGTTGTGGCTCAGTTGTCCTGTAGCTAAAGGGTTGTGGGCTCGATTCTCGGGCAGGGCATATACCTACTTTGTGAGTTGATTGCAGGTCCAGGTGCATGCACGTGCGACCCCCAGTCAGATGTGTGCAGCCCCTAATATGGATGCATATGGTCCCTGGCTGGGTGCCGATCCCCTGTCCAGGTGGGTGTGGGAGGCAACCAATCAATGCTTCTCTCTCGCATCAGTGTTTCTCTTGCTCCCTCCCTCTCTCTCTAAAAGCAATGAGGAAAATGTCCTCAGGTGAGGATAAAAAATAAAAATAAAATTAAAAATTCTCCTTAAAAATTAAGACAATTTCATAACTATAGTGAACCTGTTTCATTCAGCAAGCGTATGGGAATACTTTTTGAAACTTGAATATCTTCTTTCCTGTTAACAACTTTCTGAATCTAACTCAACTATTGAAATAGACTGTTTACCTTTTACCGGTGCTGCATATTGTACCAATTTTATCTAGGTCTCCAAAGCCACACACCTATACCCAGAGCATCTAATCTTTGGCCATTTTGCAACGTGATCCTCAGACACATCCTTTAGGCACATGGGCCATTCTGAACACAGCAAGGTTTTTCAGATTTGACCAGCCAGTCAGTGTTCAGGGGCTGGCATCCTCCATCATACTGCTTTCGCATTGTTCTCTTGCTTCAATTAATTTAACATTGTCTATTGAGCACCTCCCATACAAGGCTTTAGGCTGGACACTGGGGAACAGAAGGGAATAAATTCCATGCCTAGCCCCCAGGAAGCTCCTAGTTGATTGCCAGAGATATACATGAAACAGATCGTTGTGACTCAGTGTAGGAAGTGCTCTGGGGAGCTTCACAATCCTGGGTGCACAGAGAAAGTTCTCATCAGCCCTAGCTTTCAGCCTTCAGGCCAAGGAGCACCACTGAAGGTTTCAAGCAAAGGAGTTGCCATCAGCAGATAAGGAAGGTACTCTGGGGTGAGGGCAGCTTGGGAGATAGATAGGGGTGAGAAGAAAGAGAAGTCAGGAGACCAATTAGAAACCAGCACAACAGCTCAGTCAAGAGATCTAGAGCTGGAGCCAGGGCAGGAATGGTGGTGGTGATACTGGGATTGGAGAGTAATGAGCAGTCTGAGAGATTTCAGAGATAAGACTTAGGTGATGGGTTGTGAGCTTTGAATGGAGGAATCCAGCATGAGCCTGACCTTTTCTGGCCACTCAGTCACTCTGAAGTCACACTGGAAGTACAGGGCTCCTGTTTTGTCCTGGGCGTTGGTGTGTTGCAGCAGGAACAGGGGGGACAGTGTTTGAAAGTGGAAGCAGGTAGGTGAAGAGTTGTGTTTTAGACGTTGTCAGTGAGAGGTTTCTGTTTAAGTGCTGATGTTTAAGAGACAAAGGGAAGGAAAAGCTGGCAGCGCTCAGAGGGAAACCTGGATAAATCCTGGGCCCTGGCCTGCTGTGTGATAGAACACCCTGGGGAGCACCTTACCCGATGTGCCCTGCCGCTGACGTTCCAACAGCGTCGACAGCTACCAGTTCTGTCTTTGCTCATCAGTTATTATATTTATGTGTGTGTGTGTGTTCGTGTGTTGGTTTTAATTCAGTACTTTTCCTCCCCCATGGATCTAGGGAGTACTTGTTTCATAAATGTTAAGTCAGCAACCTTCATTATCTACCCAAGTACAAATGACTTCTTTTGATCAAGAAAATAAAAAACCATGTGTAAAGCTTTGAGATGTACCCTATTTGTATCCACATTTAGAGAGGGCACTTAAAATTTAAAACCTGTACAGAAGGTAAGTTACATTCCAGAACAGGAGCATCTTCCACTTCAGACTGAAGCCCCTAGAGCTTGCCTCCAGCTCGTACCTGTACTGCTGAGGGTCCCTCCGTCTACCCTCTAGTCCTTGTTGAAGTGCCTGGGCCATGAACTTTTCTTCAGGGATGTGGATAGAACATGATTTTTTTTTTTTTAACACTTACTGCTTTCTTTTTCTTTTTAAAAAAGATTTTATTTATTTATTTTTAGAGAGAGGGGAAAGAAGGAAGAAAGAGGGGGAGAGAAATGTCAGTGTGTGATTGCCTCACATGCCCCCTACTGAGAACATGGCCCACAACCCAGGCATGTGCCCCGACTGGGAATTGAACCAGTGACCCTTTGGTTCGCAGGGCTACACTTAATCCACTGAATCACACCAGCCAGGACAGAACATGACCTTTAGAATCTCGAGAGGCTGAGGACTAGAGTAAAGAGTGATAAAGAAATTTCTCCTGATCAACAAGTTGATAGGCACAGTAGCAGATGTGGCTGATACTCCACTCCCCATCCCTGTCACTCCACCCTCAGAAATCAACTGAACAGAAAATGTGGCATAAGCAGTGCCATTTTCACGCAAACCTGGGTCTATTTCTATGTACTTGAACATCATGAAGAGAAGAACAGTTGCTCACTTTGTAGCTTCTAACCAGCATCATCCCAGGGCATCTAGCATATTCTCTTCCCTGTTGCAGTAACTACATGTGACCACATTTATAGCTCACAGAGACTGGAGGTGGACCTCTAAAACCCAAGGAACTCTCCAGCCAGAGGATGGACCCACCTGCTGCTCTAGAGTCCCCGGAGGCTTGAGTCAGGAGGCAGAAGTGCCACTCACAGGCACACATTGGGAGGGCAGGCAGTGGAAACGGGCTGGTACTTTTAGCTCTCTGTAGAAGATCGATTTCCATAGTGACCAGACATGTAGAAGAGTAATATCCTATAAGTCTTGCATCACGGCAAAGTGGAAGTGCTCTGCTTGTTTGTTATGATGATTCAAACCACAGGATATTGGGGAGGAAACAGTAACTATTGATTTGGACTCTGAGTACCTTGACTTGAAAAGGCAACTTTCAGCTTTACCACTGCTCTATATCCATGTCCAGACCTAAAAATTAACCTTTACTGTCATCTCTATAGTTGGGATCAAAAACAAAAACTGTGTACGTGTTTTATATTTTTCCTAAAATATGCAGTCCATTTCTTTTTTCTTTTTATTTGTTTATTTATTTTTAGAGAGGGGAAGGAAGGGAGAAAGAGAGGAAGAGGGACATCAATGTGTGGTTGCCTCTTGAGCGCCCCCCACTGGAAACCTGGCCCACAGCCCAGGCATGTGCCCTGACTGGGAATTGAACTGGGGACTCTGGTTTGCTGGCTGGTGCTCAATCCACTGAGCCACACCAGTGAAGGCTGTAGTCCATTTCTTCCCTGAATAGTAAGCGTTTTCACATGGTCTCTCATAATTTCTTTGGGAGGTAAGGCCACTTACAGTACCTAACGGTTTTTTTAGCAACTGGAGTTAATGCTTTCATCTTCTCAGTTTAAGACATTCCTCCACATTGGCAGTCCACAGACAAGCATGGGTGCAGTGTGATGTCTGTACTGATACTGGGAGTCTAGAAATCCATCTTGTCTTCATCCCTCTGTCTGCGTTGACGTTGGCCAGCCTTCTCATGCTGCAGTTTCTCCATCTGCTAAGAAACCACACAACAATTGACACCCACTTCACAAGGATATTACGAGGAATGAAGTAATAATGGTTATAAGATGTTTTGAACCTTTTCAAAGAAAAGTGATCTGAAAACATATGTTCTCTTCCCTTATGGGGAATGTCTTTTCCTCCTGGAGGCAGCTGAATGATAAACTCTCCTGTCTCACAGTTTAGCCTCACCCAAGGGGTTCCCCATCTTTTCCGATCTTTAATCAAAAGGCAGATAAGTAGAGCAAATGTGGCAGGAGCCAGGCCACCTTCAGCCAGAGAGATGGGAGCAAGAAGGAGAGGTCAGCATTGTTTGGAGCAGGTTTGTCTGCACCATATCACAAAGCGATGCGTCATGACACTTGATAATAATATTGTTCTTGTACAGATATTGCAAAGTTTAAATGAGATTTTTTGTAGTGTATGTTGCATAGTATGTGTCCAATAAGTAATAGCTACCACTTTAAAAGAAAACACTTTATTTTTAAATTATACTTGACATACAATATTATATTAGTTGCAGGTGCACAACCCAGTGATTAGACATTTATATATTTAATAATCCCAATAAATTTAGTACCCATCTGACATCATATATAGTTATTACAATATCATTGACTGTATCCCCTTTACTATACTTTACATCTTGTGACTATTCTGTAACTACCAATTTGTGCTTCTTAATCCCTTCACCTTTTACACTCGTCCTCTCAACCCCCTCCCATCTGGCAACTGTCAAAATGTGCTGTGTATCTATGAATCTGTTTCTGTTCTGCTTGTTTATTTTGTTTTTTAGATTCCATATATAAGTGAAATCACCTGGCATTTGTATGTCTGACTTACTTCACTTAGCATAGTACCCTCTAGGCCCATTCATGTTGTTGCAGATGGCAAGATTTCACTCTTTTTTATTGCTGAATCATATTTCATTGTATATATGCATCACTTTTTTCTTTATCCATTCATTTGTTGTTGAACACTTAGGTTACTTCCATATCTTGGCTATGGTAAATAATGCTACAATAAACATATGGAAGTATATGTCTTTTCAATTTAGTGTTTTGGGTTTCTTTGGATAGATACCCAGAAGTGGAATTGCTGGATCCTTCTTTATTTCTTGTTATAGCCTTTGTTTTAAAATCTATTTGGTCTGGTATGAGTATTGGTACCCCAGCTTTTTTGTTTGTTTGTTTGTTTGTTTCCATTTTCATGATATGTTTTTCCATCCCTTTTCTTTCAGTCTGTGTGTGTCTTTCAATCTGTAGTTAGTCTTCTATAGACATCACATGTAAGTATCTTTTGTTATCCATGTAGCCACCATATGTCTTTTGATTGGAGTACTTAATACATTTGCATTTAAAGTAATTATTGAGAGATATGTATTTATTGCCATTTTATTATTCATATTTTTCTCTTCTTCTGAAAAAAGATCCTTTAACATTTCATGTACTACTGGTTTAGTGATGATGACTTCTTCAGCTTTTTATTGCCTGGGAAGCACTTTTTCTACCTTTCCATTCTAAATGATAACTTTGCTGGGTACAGTAATCTAGGTTGTAGGTCCTAGGTTTTCATCACTTTGAATATTTCATGCCAGTCTCTTCCGGCCTGCAAAGCTTCTGTTGAGAAATCAGCTGACAGTCTTATGGGAGTCCCACCATAGGTAACAAACTGCTTTTCTGTGGCTGTTTTTAAGATTCTTTCTTTGTCTTTAACCTTTGGCATTTTAATCATGATGTTTCTTTGTGTGGGCCTCTTTGGGTTCATCTTGTTTGGGACTCTCTGTGCTTACTGGACTTACATGCCTATCTCCTTTGCCAGGTTAGAAGAGCTTTTCATAATTAATTTTTCAAACATGTTTTCAGTTTCTTGCTCTTTCTCTTCTCCTTCTGGCACCCCACTGATGTGATGTTGATGTACTTGAAGTTGTCCCAGAAGCTCTATAAACTATCCTCATTTTTTTTCTTTTTTGGATTCATTTTCCCTTTTTGCTGTTTTGATCCTGTGTTTTCTGCTTCCTTACCTTCCAATTTGCTGATTTGATCCTCGGCTTCATCTATTCCACTGTTGATTCCCTGTAATGTATTCTTCACTTCAGTTAGTATATTCTTCATTTCTGACTGGTTCTTTTTTATGTTTTCTATCTCCATTTTTATGTTTCCTATCTCTTTGTTGAAGATCTAAGTTCAGCTGACTTCCCCTAAGTTCATTGAACATCTTTATAACCAGTGATTTGAACTCTGCATCTGGTAGATGACTTGACTCCTTGTCTTCATTTTGTTTAGTCCTTTTTCTGGAATTTTGTCCTGTTCTTTCACTTAGGACATGTTTCCTTGTCTCCACATTTTGGTTGCTTCCCCGTGTTTGTTTCTGTGTATTAGTCAGAAAGCTCAAGGGGTGGGATATCCCCTCCCCTATACCAATAGGCTTCTAGGACTGGGTACAACTACCATGGAGCTTTCCCCTTGGTGCAGAACTCACTTTAGTGGGGCTCAGGTATCTGCCAAGTCCACGTGTTGAGTGCATCACTTGTGGAGGTGATTGGGTGGCACTTTGATGTGGTGTGAAGTTGTCTGCCAGGTACACTGGCTCTGGGAGCTCCTGGGAGGTGCAGTCCAAGATCAGCTGCTCCCTGTGCCCCACCTGGGGCCACGCTGCATGAACTACAAAGTGACCTGCTGGTGGCTGCTACTTTTGCCAACCTTGGAGATGACCAGAAGAGGCCAAGCTACAAACCAACACTAACTGCCACTAGTACTGGGTGCGGGACTACTTAACAACATGTATGTGGTACGCAGAGACCAGATGTTGCTTGTTTGAGAGATTTTAGAAAAGTCAGCAGCATGAGCCAAGACAGGCATTTGTGTGGAAAAGCCACGGGAAAGGTTTTGGGTGGGGCTGTATGTTGGGTGGGCCAGGGTTTCAGAGAATTACCAGGGCAGGGGTAAATAGTGTTAGCCAGAATGGTGGAGACTCAGATATGGCACCTGAGAGCAAGCTCTGTGGGAAGAGGGCTCAGCAATGGCCTCTGCCAGCACTTCTGTCTTGGGGTAAGCTGCCCCTCCAGCTCTGGCCCTGATGCTAAACAATTCAGTTCCTCATATGTCGCTGGCATCTTTTGGCTGCTATCCCAGTGCTACTGCTCAGTGTTAGTCTGTCAACAAGGAAGTCTGTACTCAGGCCCTTCAAGAGGAATACCTTGGGTTCCAGAAGCCCTCCATCTCACTCAGCCACAATCCTGGCTAGTTTTTATAGCCAAAAGTTATAGGGACTGCTCTTCCTGGGCTGAAGAGCCTGGTGTGGAGCTGGGAACCCTGGCTCCTCACGGTGGACAGCCAAGATATCCTTGCCAATTTTTAACCACCAAACATGGGTATGGGACCAGCCCGTTCCACATCTCCAGCCTTCCTACTAGTCTTGAGATGGCTTCTTCTTTATACTTTAGTTATAGGACCTTTGTTCAGCTGGATTTCAGGCAGTGCTGAATGATGGTTATTCCGTAGTTTAGTTGTAATTCTGATGTGGCTTTGGGAGGATGCTAGTACTGTGTTTACCAATGCCACCACCTTGACCAGATAATAACAACTCCTTTTATACCTTTGTTGGCAGTTGACAGAGGAGTTTGTTTTGTTTTTAGTGCACACTGTATCTGTGTGTGTAAATACTAAACATGGCCAAGCAAAATTTACCTTAATATTTTCCCATGCAATAACCCTCACAATTGGCCTGGCCAGTTGCTTAGGTTGTAGACTGTAGACTGTAGCATGGAATACATATGGGCATTTACATGTTGTGGAAATGCATCCTGCAGAGGGTGATGTGGCCCATTGTCTGCACTCCACTTTCATACCTGGCATCCCAACTCCGTTTAAACCTCCTCTCATCACCTCTCATTTGAACACATTCACAGCTTCCCCTTTGATCTCCTTGCCTCCAGCCTTTCTCCCTCAGTTATTCTTCCTTAACTCTGTTGTTTTCATGCCATTCTGCAGTCTTGCATCAGAGCCTCCTTGATGGAGCCTAAGTTCAATGGCAGGACTTCAGGGTATTCACAGGACACTCCATTTCCTTTGTCTCCTTATTCTGCATGCCAGCGCAGCTGGCAGTGGCTTTGGGCTTTCCTACCTCTGCCCTCGTTGCCCTGCCTGTGCTTTCCGTCCATTTCTACTCATCCTGCCTCATCATTTGGGATAGTACAGCCTTCCTCCGTGACAGTTTAAGCCTTGCCTTTTTTAAGAACATTTCCCTAGTGCACCTCCTTCCAGCTGTCCCACCTGAAGCAGTTGGAGCCCCTTCCACACGCGTAGGACCCCAATCTCTCAACCAGCACAGGCAGTGTCCTGACTTGTGTCCTCATATGTCCCTTTTAGATATCCTTGCTCTAGGGTTTCCCATCTCAGCCTTCCACAGAACCTTTTGCCTGGGAGGCATCCACAGAATGTCTGCCACACAGAGAAGACTCTGCCTGTTCTCAGTCTTCTTACTCAGTAATAACATTCCAGCACTCAACTCCCCAGCCCATCCTCATGCCACCCCTAAAGAAGTGTCTTCAAGCTGAAATTCCCTGGAGGAAATTTACATCCCTGTTCTCTGAGGCACCCCTCCGTGGGAGTGCACAACAGCTGTTTACTGTCTTTTGCAAAATCCCTTGGAAATGGCTATGAAGTCACTCCCCAGACTCCTCTTCTTCAGCATACTTAATCCTAGTTCCCTTGGCCTCGTTGTGGATCCAATGTGCTTACCTCTTTGATCATCACCCTGCTCTTTTCAGCATTGTTTCTACATTCTCCATCTATCTTCCTCTCCAGTTGAGGAGGGTTTAAGAATGCCGTTTTCCTGGAATGCCACAGCACAGTGAAGCTGAAGTCAGAGTCAGCCTCTTGCTACGGATTTCCTCAGTGCCCCTTGAATGTTGTGTGGCCAGAGCTTTTGGCCCCAGGGCTCTGGACACAGGAGTGTCCCTCTCTGGCTAGAAAGGAAGCAAATGAATGCCTCCTTAGAGAGAAACACCAGGGAAGGAAGGGCAGGGGAGAATGCAGGCCCTTGCCTCTAAATCAGGGCAGACAGTGTAGAGCCTGCAGAGCCCCCACAGCCGCTCAGGCCTCGGGGCAGGAACTTGACCTGAACAAATGACCTACCTCCCTGGTGTCACACAAGGTGGGGATGGTCTGCATTCATTCCAAACAAGAGCAGGCCTTCATTAAAATCTTGTCTTCAATGGAAATTATGAAATATATCTTACCTTCCAACCTCACACTCTTCACTAAATAATAACCTCAAGTCTCCTTGGACGCTTCTTGAAGTGACCCCTTTGGCCCACTTTCTTCCTCCTGGCAGTGCTATTATGCCAATTAAGGGCATTTTCAATGCCTCTCCTGCAGCCAACCAAATAAATCAAGTCCAAGAAAGAATCATGATCTTTATATAAGGTCCTTTGAGAGCTGCTTCCTCATACCCAGTCGCCCTCATGTCCCCCTGATGCATGTGCAAGACACACTTTCAGACACATGACTGCACAGGTACATGCATGCACATGAGCATGCACACACTCAAGCAGGTACATGAGGGTGCACACACGGGTGCATGGTTGTGCACATAGATGCACACAAGTGTGCACACAGTCACACGAATGCACATGTATGTGCACAGGCACATGAATACACGTGTGCATGCACATACATGAGTGCACACAGGCACATGAATGCACACGTACATGCACACCTAGGCACACACTCAGGTACATGGCCACATGAACATACACATGCAAAGCACACACAGGCACACGAGCACACATAAGCAGACACGCACATGAGTGCATACATTCATGAAAATACATGAGTGTACACACACATCCTTACTCTCACAGCTTACAGACTGGATGTGGCCATTCACACTGAGATTGATGCTGTTAAATGACAACAAAGAAGTAGAGGAAAGGCTCAGGGATGGAGGCTTTCATACAAGACATGTCCAGTAGCCCCACTGAGTTTGGAAATCTGGACCATCATCCTCTGGAAGTTGTCAGCTTCCCTGGATTCACTTATGCTCTCTTCTCTTCCCTGGCCTCTTGTCCCACTGATGGGCATCGTCTTAAAAATGAATCTAAAGCACTTTATCTTCATTGTCTCTTTCCCTCTGTGCATTTTTTCTGTTTAGAAAAAAGCAAGTCACCTCTTCCAGCTACCTTTGCTTTTGCCCTGGCCAGGGAAGACAAAATGCAGCAGTGACATGCTTCTCCCTGGACAAGAAAAGGAAGGGAAAGTACCAGTCAGCCCCCTCCTCCTTCATCCCTCCCCAACCAAGGCCCACTCCTCCATCCTTCCCTCTCCTCCTTTCCCATGGTGTTCACCTGCAGCACAGCTCACTAGGTGAGGGGAGCACTGGGACCTTCAGCACCTTAACTAATGCAGACGGCGTGTATCTCTCTACAACTTCTTTCACAGTTTCAAAACGGAGAGAGAGAGGGAATGTCAATGCATAGAAAATGTAGTATATAACATATAAAATAAAGCAAAGATACACATCTTAACAACTTGGGAATATCTTCCTGGGAAAGGTGATTGTTACCTTAAAAAGGAATGATTTTTATTATATCAACAGTGAAATGTGTTTTCATTCAAATAAAAAATATTTATAGAGATCCTCTTTTATGCCAAGACATGTTTCAATGCTGGGTTTAGGAAGTGAGTAAAACAGGTGTGGGCCCTGATCTCAGAGAGCTCCAATCCAGCAAGAGATCATTAAAAGTCAAGTAATCAAATAGATCAATGTCACAAATCATGTTGGGTGCTGTCACATAGAAGACAGGTAGTACGGTGGGTATGACACACACAGCCTGGGAGAGGGCTCGAAGGAAGGCCCCTGTGAATGGAGAAACTGGGTATAAGCAGAAGTTATCTAGAAGCAGGGGAGGAATTGCTTTAAACTTCAGGAAGACACAATTTAAAGTCCATTGATCCTCAATATACTGGATACTTAGTACATTTAAGGAGAATTCAAATCAGTGGGGCATGAAACCAAAAGGATTTCAGCTGACTCTGGACCAGTCATAATATTTCAAATAAAGCAGAATGTAGGTCTGCTTGAAAGCAGGGGCCCTGGAGGCCTTACACGCTCTGTGCATCTGAGCCGTGCTGTGCTCCCGCAGTGATTTGTACCGTTTTTCCTTGTCATAGCTCATTGTCACTATAAAGTTCGAATTTCATTTGGATGCACTAAGTGCTGTAATGTTCAGGTTTCATTTTGTCCCACTCTTAGGAGGCGGTCATGCCTGATGTGTCTTATGAACATGCCCAGTCCTCCTTGAATTGGCTCCCAGCCCAAACAGCCCTGTCAGAGGGGTAAAGGCCCCTCTCGTGGTCTGACTCAGTTTTAGATTTCATTCTACTGACTGAAGACAAGCTGTACTGAGTGTGACTGCGCCCCCTTCCACATGTTAGGCTAGGACAGCAGCGGCTGTCCTCCAGAGAACAGGTATTCTCTGGAATATCGGTGCTGTGATGTGCTTGAATATTTGGAAAGACCCTTCTGTCATCAGTGCTCTATAACTTTTAACCTTTACTTTTTTTTTTGTTTTGTTTTTGTTTTTAATCTTGAAAGGCTTGATCTCTCTGTTGAAAGCATCTTCCGAGACTGGCTTGAGAGTTCCGGGCTACCACAGGTGAGCTCCAGATCACTGCTTCAGGAGAGGCAGTGGAGAGGACTGACACGTGCCACTCAGTGTATCAGTCATGACAGTGACTTATTTCTATATTTTTACACATAAAAGTAATCATTTTCCTGACCTGGAGTATCCATAAGTCAGAAAAATGATGGTCTCCCATGGTTCTTGGCCTGCCGTCTGGCCTCTGCCTCAGGTGACCTGTGTCATGGCAGATGTGCTACTCAACCCTGAACTTTGTGTCAATGAGCTCTTGCAAAGCATGTATATTTTGGGTGGGGTCACCAGGACACAGTTCCGTGCCACCAGTGGGTTTGCAGCTGGGACTCCAGCTCTGTTCTTTGGATATAGCCAGACAGGGAGCCGTGTGCCCGAAGCTTTCCTCTGACCTGTCCCACCCATGGTTTCTCCATCATTTCCTGGTGCTGCTGCCCCTCGACTTCTTTCTCGAGTTCTGAATCTCTTCCTCAGGCTGGCTTCTCATCTGAATGACCATCAAGGTTCATTTCTCTGACTTAGACACAGGGACCTGCCCCTAGTGAAAGCTTTACTCTCTCCCTCCCTTTCACCCTGGGCAACTTTAAGGGAGAGATGGTTCCCAGCCAGCCTGAGCTTCCTGGGAATCAGGAAGCCTAGAGCTTCGTCTCCCCTCCAGCCTCCCCAGGCCTGAGCTCCCTGGAGCCTAAAGGGCAGCCCTGACCCCTCACCAACCCAAGTGCTGCCTGTCGCTAAAGCCTGGGCCCTGAGAGGCCCCAGGGTGGCATCTGGGTGGCACTGGTGCAAAGACCCTGCAGGCCTTGTGCTTTCCCAGTAGGGGTGCCCCCAGTGTGACTGCAGACCCATCACAGAAGCCTCGGCCTGGGAGTGGCCACAGCGGTGAGAAACCGCTCTGGACCCGTTAGCCCCGTTAGCCTGCTCGTTTCTGGTTTCATGGCTGGTTATATGAGCTTCCCCTTGGGAGTGTCTGAATGTCAATGAATGTCTGTGAACCATGAAATTAAGGAACAGGCAGGGCTGTTCTCCATTACCTTTTCATCCCCCTCCTCACATCTTTGTCCTGTCCTACCACACAGGAGAAAATGTCGACCCCCCAGCCACCATGAGCTCATTCCTAAGAGGGCCGCATTGTCTTGGGGTCACCTGTTAAAAGTTATTTGGTTGGCCCAATCCTTCTGGAAACAAAAAGAATAAAATCGTGAGTCCTAAAAAGGCAAAACAAAGCATGAGTGGGTAAGGCAGCACTTGGTCCTGGGAGGCAAGTGCTTTCAATTCCTATGTATTAAAGTGAGCTGCTACGATTTCTAAGAAGGTGCCTTCCTAACCAGGCAGCTTGCTGGGTCCAAAAATCTCAGGGAAACAGGCTGGGATCTGTCTGATCCTAAATAGCCAAGCCTTGCCCTTCTTTTAGACGGACAGGGCGCATCCCCTAAAGCCACTGCCTAGTGTTCCTAGGCCAGGCTGTTGCAAGGCTCCCTTGACATTCTTAGCGTGGTCTAGAAGCTGGGAGCTGGGAGCTCAGGGAGCAGAATCCCGAATCTCCTGGCTCCAAACAACAAGTCCGTTGTGTTGAGCAGTTAGCCCCCAGAGAAGAGAACAGAAAGAGCCCTTCATCAGTGCCCAGAAGCAGCCCCACTCGGGCAGGCCGTAACACTGGGCTTGACCCTCTCACTCTCAGGAGGCTCCTAATTTCCCCGAAGAGGCTGAGGCTTTGCCACCAGCAGGAGGCTTTTGCTTTTCATTAAAAGGGTGAGGTCTAGTTGCACTAGTGACAGCTTATTGTGTAGACAAAAATCTGCTGTAAACTCACCAAACCTGCTGTCAAAACACAGCCAGGTGCAAGGAGGCCAACTCAGTTATAAATTGTCTTTAAAACCCAACTGGTATTTCCTTGGATGCTTAACTGTTCAGTAAAAACAACAGTGTCAGACAGAAAAGACTGATTTAGTGCACTTCTTTCCATTGGTAAATGATCAGATGGCACCTTTTCATCTCTTTACCCATTTTCTGCCGTTATTTATGTAGTCGGTGATGACTTACCTGCTTGTGCTCCTTGAGAGTTCCTTCTTGTTTCCACTTCAGTGAAAGGCTCCACAAAGGCCAGTCCCTCTGGTTGCAGGAGCCTGGCGGTGAATGGGACACCTTGTTCTTTGTCTCCATCATTGTAATATAAAGTTACTAGTGTGCTTGGCCTGGAATGACAACCACAGCACTGAAATCGCTCTGATGCTCTTTGTTCTCATTAAAAATTTCTGTCCACTAGCAATTGAAGTCCCTCATGACAAAAGAGTCACGTTCTACTGGTGAAGTTTTTATTCTGCAGGTTACAGAGGCTTTTTGTCTTCTCTCAGGAAGGCTTGCCTTGTGGTTGGCCTTAATTTTCCTTTTCAGCCACATTGAATGGAAATCATTTTTTAAAATGTGGAAATAGCTTCACCAGCAATAAAAGTAATCATGAGCCCCAAAGAAGTAAAAGAAATTGGATCCACGCCCCTTTAAAGAATGCCCAGGCCTGTAACCTTTGGCTTTGCAAACAGATTTAAAATTGATTCTACCATTGGTATTATAGATTATTTCCTTTTATGACTTTTTTCCTGATTGTAGATGTATTACATATATATATTGGAATATAAAAAAAGTCTGTTATAAAACAAAAAAGACCCAGAGATAATTTTTAAAATAAATTCTTTCAGTCATTTTCCTGTATGAATATATAGTTTACCCTTTTCTTTGTCTCCCTTTTTAAAAATAAAAATAATATGTTTTCTGTAGCAAGTTCAAGCAATGGCAAAATATAAAATGTCAAAGCCCTTGCCCTCTTCAGTCTCACCTACCAGAGATAATCCTTTCTTCCACACATTTTTTTGGGCTCTAAAGCATATAGGTGCATATTCTGTTAAAGCAGAACTGGAATTTTATTATTCAGACTTAAAGTCTTCATCAGGTTGGGAAGACTGGACATGTATCTGGTAAGTTTTGGACCACTTTCTTACACCATGTACAAAAAAAAAACTCATTTAAATGCATTCAAATGTAATGAGATTTGAAGGTAAGACCTGAAAACATAAAACTCCTAGAAGAAAAGATAGGTACTAAACTCTTTAACATTACTCTTAGCAATCACTTTTTGGGTATGTATCTTTGGGAAAGGGCAACAAAAAAACAAAAATAAATGAATGAGACTATATCAAAAAGACAGCTTACTGAATGGGAGAAGATATTTGCCAATGATACATCTGATAGAGTTAATATCCAAAATATATAAGGAACTCATACAACTTAATAAAAAAAAATCCAATATAAAAATGGACAGAAGACTTGAATAGACACTTCTCCGAAGAGGACGTACAGATGGCCAACAGACATATGAAGAGTTGCTCAGCATCACTAATCATGAGGGAAGTGCAAATTAAAACCACAATGAGATATCACCTCACAACCCTCAGAATGGCTATCATCAATAAATCAACAAATAGCAAGTGCTGGTGAGGATGTAGAGAAAAGGCAACCCTCGTACACTGTTGGTGGGATCGTAAACTGGCGCAGCCACTGTGGGAGGCAGTGTGAAATTGCCTCAAAAATTTAAAATAAAGTTGCCATATGATACAGCAATTCCACTTTTAGATATTATCCAAAGAAAACATAAACAATTACTTTAAAAGATACGTGTACCGCTATGTTCATTGCATGCAACATTATTTACAATAGCCAAGTTATAAAAGCAACCTAAGTGCCCATCGACAGAGGAGTGAATAAAGAAGATGTGGTACATATATACAGTGGAATACTACTTACCCATAAAATAGAATGAAATCTTGCCACTTTCCACAACATGGATGGACATAGAGGGCATTGTGCTATGAAATAAATCAGACAGAAAGACAAATACTGTATGATTTCACTATGCGGAATCTAAAAAACAAAACAAACGAGCAAACAAACAAAACAGAAACAGACTCATACAAACAGAGAACAAGCTAATGGTTTCCAAAGGGGAGAAGGGTAGGGGGATGGGAATTTTTTTAAAATGGTCCACAGTTTACTTTCTTCCTTACTAGCTGTGTGACCTCCTGGAAATTTTTAAAAAATATATTAGACTTTTAAAATATCATAGAAAAAATCAATTTTCAATATTAATGTTGTCATAATTATTTTCCAAAAAAAAAATAGATTTTACTCCATTGTGCTCTAGATTGTGATGATTGCTGTGTTTGCCCGATTACCCAAAATGCTGACTAGCTGAAGGGTAAACACCATCTTTAGTACCTTGCCAATTTTAGAGGGGGAAATTAGTCTGTATAAAAAAAGAGGAATCTTACATTTAACATTCTATAGTAAATATTCACCCAAGAAAGCATACATTAAAAAGAACAGTATGAGGGAATATTTAGTGTGGCGCATGGGGACTTCGCTGTATGATTTCTTCTATGGTGAGTGTGTGTGTGGTAACTAAGATCCTGTGCTCCACTAACCCTGGTATGTGCTCCTAAGGGGTAGACATAAAACTGGAGCAATTCAGGAACTTTAAGATTTTAGAGTTAGAGCTTTTCCTCAAAAAATAACTGAAAGCAAAACACAAAGTTAATATAGGTAGATACATAGATAGATAGATAGATAGATAGATAGATATTTTAAGTATTTCCCAAATCCTTTGATATAATTCAAGAGCAGTAATTTTAATAGTTGCAAAGCTTTCTAATGAATAGTACTATAATTTAATTTATTCAGACCAGCTCCCCCCACCCACCCACTGGAATAATAAACATTCTTTTTTTTTTTACTTATTTATTATTTCCAACATTTATTTATTTATTAAGTATAACTTATTGATTATGTTATTACAGTTGTCCCATTCTTTTTTCTCCCCTTTGTCCCCCTTCACCAAGTACTCCCATTCCCTGCAGCATTCCCCTCCTACTTAGTTCATGTCCATGGGTCGTACATATGAGTTCTTTGGCTTCCCCATTTCCTATACTATTCTTAACCTCCCCCTGTCTATTTTGTACCTACCATTTATGCTTCTTATTCCCTGTACCTTTTCCCCCTTTCTTCCCCTTCCCCCTCCCCACTGATGTCCCTCCATGTGATCTACATTTCTGTGATTCTCCTCCTGTTCTAGTTGTCTGCTTAGTTTGTTTTTGTTTTTTGTTTTTTTTCTTTTTTAGGTTCAATTGTTGATAGTTGTGAGTTTGTTGTCATTTTGCTATTCATAGTTTTTTATCTTCTTTTTCTTAGATAAGTCCCTTTAACATTTCATATAATAAGTGCTTGGTGATGATGAACCCCTTTAACTTTATCTTATTTGGGGAGCACTTTATCTGCCCTTCCATTCTAAATGATAGCTTTGCTGGATAGAGTAATCTTGGATGTAGGTCCTTTCCTTTCATGACTTCGAATGCTTCCCTCCAGCCCCTTATTGCCTGTAAGACTTCTTTTGAGAAATCAGCTGAGAGTCTTGTGGGAACTCCTTTGTAAATAATGCTCTTCTTTTCTCTTGCTGCTTTAAGATTCTCTCCTTATCTTTAATCTTTGGCAATTTAATTATGATGTATCTTGGTGAGTTCCTCTTTGGGTCCAACTTGTTTTGGACTCTCTGAGCTTCCTGGACTTGTATGTCTATTTCCTTCACCAGATTGAAAATTAGTTTTCCTTCATAATTTTTTCAAATAAGTTTTCAATTTCTTGATTTTCTTCTTCTTCTTCTGGCACCCCTATGATTCTGATGTTGCAATGTTTAAAGTTGTCCTAGAGGTTCCTAAGTCCCTCCTCATTTTTTTTGAATTCTTGTTTCTTCATTCTGTTCCATTTGAATGTTTATTTCTTCCATTTGTTCCAAACTGTTGATTTGAACCCCAGTTTTCCTTCATTTCACTGTTGGTTCCTTGTATATCTTTCTTTATTTCACTTTGTATCACCTTCACTTCTTTATGTTGTGGCTGTACTCAATTATTTCTGTGGGCATCCTGATTACCAGTTTTTTGAACTCTGCATCTGATAGGTTGGCTATCTCCTTGTCACTTAGTTCTTTTTCTGGAGTTCTGATCTCTTCTTTCATTTGGACCATATTCCTTCGTCTTGGCCCACCTGTCATGTTGTAAGGGGCGGAGACTTAGGTATTCGCCAAGGTTGCAGCAAACCCACTTTGCTGCATTATGATGCAGTATAGATGAATGTTTCTTCCTTAACTCTTTGGTTGTCGGACTTCCATACAGTTCAATTTCCTGGCAGTTCTGGTTGTTTTTTGTTTCTAAATTGTTTGTTTCCTTTTTTTGGTTGTGTGAGGAGGCAAAGTGTATCTGCCCACACCTCCATCTTGGCCAGAACTCCGTCCTTTGGAAAATGTGGGCAGCTGCAGCATGATCATCCAGGCAACCTTGAGGAAAAGTAAACATTATTTCTAAGACAGTTGCCCATTCTACTAATTTGACAGTTCTATAAATAGATTTTATTTTCTTTTTATGTCTGCCCAAAGGTCTCCACCACTCCAGCCCATATGTACATGTATTCCAATCTTCTTTTAAAACTTGTATATGTGAATACATTAGAAATAACTTTTCTCATCTAGACTTTCTTGTGTAGTTTGCTATTTTCATTGCCCCAGAGCTCTCTGATTTCTCCGTCTTTGATTTCCTGCCTACATTGCCAAGTCCTTATAATCTTATGTACATATTTATTAATTTTCTAATTTTCTTTTCTAGTGCCTCCTCCAGTTTTTCATATTTTGCTTTGGCTAGTGCAGTAGCTAATTGGTCTTTTAGCCACCAGGCTGTCCCCTCTTCCATCATCATCCACATCAATGTAAGTGAATCTTCCCAAAACATAGCTCAGATCCATCCTCCCCAGAAACCTTTTTCTCATTACCATGTATTTGAAATATACTCTTTGGCCTGCTATTTCAGGCTATGAGCAGAAATGCCCCTAAGCTACCTATTTAACTTTATTCTCTATCACTCCTAAGCATGTGCCCAACCATAATTACCAGTCAACACATATTTGTGAGCTTTACCACCAGCCTTCCTTTGCGCATGCTCTTTTCTCTTCTTGGAATTCTTTCCATTCTCTTTATTAGCAAGTATCATGACCTGTTTTATGTTGTTGCTATTCATATATATCTCATACATCCCCTCCCTCACCCCACAAAACAATGGTTGTCTTGACTCATCCTTGTCTTACCTGCTGTGATATACATGGTAGATGCTTGGTCCTCACTGTCCTATACAGAAGCTGTTAAGCCACCTGTGGTTATTAAGCTCTTGAAAAATATCTAGCCCTGACCATTGTGACTCAGTTGGTTGGAACATCACCCACAAAGTGAAAGGTTGCCAGTTCGATCCCTGATCAGGGCACATGCCTCGGGTTGTGAGTTTGGTCCCTGGTCAGGGCTCATGTGAGAGGCAACCAATTGATGTTTCTCTCTCACATCGATGATTCCCTCCCTTTCTTTCTCCCTCCTTACCCCTCTTTCTAAAAATAAATAAAATCTTTTAAAAATTTTTTAGAAAGAAAAATATGTAGTGCACCTGGAGAGCTGAATTTTTAATTTAATTTAATCTCAATTTAAATTAAAATCTAATAATCCAGTTACTATTTGGAGTAACTTAGATATGTGAATGCATCTACTTTTTCCACTATAAATTTCATGAAATCGAAATATGGCGCAAGCATTTCTGATTTCTGAGCACCCAAGTTGAGATGGATTGTGGAAACACAGAAGTGTTTAGAAAACTTAGTACAAATAATGGAGGAGATATTGTCTCATTAATCACTTTTAAAATATTGATTACATGTTGAAATGATGATATTTTGTGTACATCTTATACCCAATAAAATATATTATTCAGATTAATTTTAGCTGCTATGTCTTACTTTTTAAACATGGCAGCTAGAAAATTTTAAATAGCAAATGAGGCTTGCATATATTCCTACTGAGCAGCACTGCTCTGAAGCTTTCAGTTGAATCAAAACCTGAGCGATATGCCTAAAATCCACCACCAAACAGGCACCATTGAAATCACCTGTATTTTTGTCAAACACGTGAATGAAGACAGAGCCGGCCATTGCTTAGTCGCCCTTCACACTGCTGCGGCAGCACAGGTGCTCCAACCCACAGGTGGGAGAGCTCGGGCACTGACAGCACTCGGGACGGGCGAATAAATTACCAGCCTCCCTTTGGCTCTTCATTTCAACTCCCAGGCGACCTGTTCCCTGAGGTACTAACAACTAGCACACTGACACCTGTGGCCCTCAGAGCCCTTCTGTGTCTGCTCTTTTACTCTTTGGGGAAAGGGCTCAGTAGCCATTAAATGGCAGAATCATGGGCAGCATTGGCAGCAACAAGGATGGAGAAATTGGGCAATGGCCAATCTCATACAGTGTCCTGGAAACAGGCAGGAATCAACTCAAGCTCCCAGGCTTGCTCCTGACCTTGGAATTTAGAACAGCAGGTTATTGTGTCATCTTGGAAAATGCCACTTCTTTCCAAGCCAATGCCTTTAAGTTTCCAAAGGCCACACAGCAAATGTGGGAAAACTTTTACGTCTTGTAGGGAAAATGCTGTAGTCACAAAATTGAGGAAACTTGATATGATGTAAGAGACTTTCTGTCATTGGAGCTCTTAGCACCAAGAAAGCCAGGTGGTTTATTAGAGGAAAAACTTGTGGGCTTCTTTTAGAACAGATTATGTAATATTATCAACATAGTTCTAAGACCCATTAAGATATTCAGTCTCAGTGGTGTCTGTAAGAATCTACATTTAATGGTCATTCAAGAAAACTGAGACTAGTTATTTTGCAAATTCCAGAGAAATTATGTTTTTCAAATTATGAGTGCTATGAGATCCTTGGTTCCTTTTTTTCCCTGTGTTTTTTTAAATCTCCCCTGAGGATATGTTTTTTCATTTTAAAGAGAGAGGAAGGGAGGGAGGGAGAGAGAGAGAAAGGAGAGAAACATTGATCGGTTACCTCTCATACGAGCCCTGACTGGGGATTGAACTCGTGACCTTTAGGTGCACAGGATGACGCTCCAACTGACTGAGCCATTTGGCCAGGGCCCGAGGTTCTTTTATATCAGAGCAGTTACCATAATATGCTATGTTTTGGGGGTTCTAATAATTTTGCTCTTATTTTTATCTGTGGTTGGCCTCACTTTCTAAGTGACTAAACACTTTGTCAGAGATCCTCAAGGTACAACACTCAGTTCCCTGGCCTCACTTGGGGCAAGGCCTGCGACGTTGGTGAGTCACCATAGTCACTCACTGTTTATCCGAGTACCTGGCCCTTCCCACAGACTCCTCAGTGTGGTGTACTGCTTGGCAGTCACAAGAGACAGGGTCCCTCCTCCCAAAGCGAAGTTGGTAACTGAGGTCTGTGCTGGGCATTATGTTTCTACAGACCTCCTGTTTGACGCTGTCCAGATGTATTGGCCTTTTTACAGCAGGAGGCGCTACGACAAAACAGGAGACATTTTCCTTGGGTGCCCCAAATGAAATCGCTGTGTCTTCCCTCTTTTCTCTCCCTTCCAAAAACTGATTTCCAGAAAGAATTCGAACCTCATTCACAGTAGTCTAAGATGAGACTCCAAGTGAACAATGAGGATGAAAGTGTTTCCCCTCCCTCAAAGTTTTTCTTTGTAACTGTAGAGAGAAATCCAGTGTTTGCTTGGCGGACTAAGGATAAACCTATTCTACCTTTTGGAACAGAAGGAAAGGAAGCTGGAACCACTAGTTTTGAAAAGTCTGTTTGGCTCAGTCCAGTTGATAGAGATGGTTTGTAGTAGCCTGTGTACACATGGGTTTTAGTAAAGAGATAAGGCTGGGTATTTTCTAGAAGCATAGCTTTGCAGACTGAGGTTAGATGCCCTCAGGGCCACTTAGCCCAGTTATGCCAAGACCTGTTTGACCTGTTCATCAGAATCTTCCAGGAAGCAGCTTAAAACTACTGATCCTGGACTCAACCCACACCTGCTGAATGAGGATCTCCATAAGTAGGCTCGGACCAATAGGCAGAATCTACAGTTACACCATATTCTGGAATATATTCTGTCAAAAGAAGTTTCCTTCATTTCTCAGTACAATCTAAACTCCTAGAATCCTTCAGTGTTATATTCTTTCTGAGAAATCCAAAGATTTGGCTTTGTGGTTTAGTTTATAGGTTCAACCAATATGCCAGGAATTGTGTTGGACAGTGAGAATACAAAGTGCTGCCCATGAGCTCATGGCCTGTGGGGGTGTCTACTAATCAGCCTCTGTTAAAGGCATGCACCAGGGCCTCTGCCTTGAGTTGGGATGTGTGAGGAAGTGCAGAGGTCGACTTCCCGTGTCCGCCATGCTCAGCGGAGCCTGAGACTGACTGCATTGGAAGGCAACAGGCTTGCAGGCTGGGGCCCTGGCTGCACTCACTTGGTCACAAGTAGGCCAGCTCATTGTGCAAGGGAGCGAGTGTGATTATCCTCAAGGTGCAAAGTCTGGCGGGCTATGTTTGGACATATGGACTTTACCTGTTATTCAGGCATTTTGTGTTTTCAGTAGGGTTGCTTTTAGTCCAAATCAGCTTGGTTCCATCCTTGCCTTAGCTTTTACAAGAACTAATAAAGAAATAATAAATGAATACAGCAGAGAGCTCCAGGCAGTGATGACTTTAATTAATGACTACTCTTTTTCCTGAAACTCATCTTTAGTGGACAGAAATGTGCTTTGTGTGCACAGTAATGTGAACCTCACTTTCCAGGACTTTTCACAAATGTATATCATGCATATACATGTCCCTCTTTCCTTTAGATATTTCCAAATGGTAGTCCCGTATATCCAGCTGAATGTTTTGCATGGGAAATACTGGGTTTTATTGTGTGGAAGAGGCTGGTATATTTTTTGGTGTGAATGAATGTGAGCGTGTGTAGAGATTAGTAGAGGTCTTTGCCTTTGGAGAGATACAGCTATTCCTCTCTTGAGATGGAAATAAATTAGATAATAAATACCATGTCACCAAAACAACAAAGGAGGAAAAGGAATTAGTTAAGCAAAAAAGTGTCTAATACCTTCTAAAGCATTTAAACCAAGGATGTTTCCCATACCCTCATATTTGCTTTCAAAAGCAAATCCCAGCTGGAGTCCCTGGCTGTTACCCTCACTTTATCCCCCTGCTGACCTGGAGCCGGGGAATGTCAGAAGCGAAGCCCAGAGGCGGCCAGCCAGCAAGTGTATCGCAGGTCAAAGTAACATTCAGTGATTGTCAAGTTGCCCAAGTCCAAATGTGTGTTTAAAAATTCGTGTCACACATGTATCTCTATATGACAATTGTCCGCAATTTATTGGTGCTCAATAATGAGTGTTGTTCAGCTCATTCAGGGGAAGACCCCATCTTTCCAGGTCAGTCCTCCGGCTTGGGACTTTAGGAGCTCAGTGTTTGCTGCTTTTGATCCCGTGTAGTTATAACCACCATCATCACATTCTAAGTGGGGGGTCCAGACAATTTTATGCATAAAATGCAAGGTTGCATTATTTTGAAGTTAATGAGCAAGAGTGGAGGAGGAGAGTCAATTGTGTTATAGCCACTTTGCTGTTTTCACAGAGCATGCTGTAGTAAAGTGTTGTTCTGCAAGCTTAATCCTCTGCTGGATAAAGGAGAAATTGATACAGTAGATGCAGCTTTGGAGGCAGCCCTACATCACTAAGCCCTGTGGCCTCGGGCGAGCCACTTGCCTTCTCTGAGTCCACACTGCTTCCTTGCAGAGTGAAGGGAGCTGGCCTGGGGGAGATGGCTCTGTGACTCATGTCACTACCTACTGTGCTTGGTACCTCACTGTGGCCTGAGCTCCAGGTGTGCCTGGGCCCCGTGGAGAGGAGGAAAGTCAGGACTGACTTCTCCTGTGCCTTCCTTTCCTCTCTGGGAACCTGTTGAATTGCCCTCAGGCTGAAAACTTCCCTCATTTTGGAGTGGCATTGGTAGGGTTTTTCTATGTTTTATCTTAAGTGGTGCTTTAACACGTACACTGCAAAGAGACCCTGTTTGTGCATTCTTTTCTCTCCCACTAGAAAATTGCTATTTGAAAGATTGTTAGGAGAACTCTTAAGTAACAGCCAATCTGCAGGAGCATTTATGCTGGTTGGTCATTGAAGTATAGGCATTTGCTTATAATTCAGATCAATTATTCACAGATATTAACCTATTTTACCAGCAGAAGATGAAAAAATTTTTCTAGAGTTTTAATGTCTTGAAATTCCTGCAAATCAACAAGAACTGTAGGTGACTTTTTTCATGGACAGTAGCAACTATTATTTCTAGGATACATTTGGAGACATAAAAATAAGTAAGTACTTGTTTATGTCTGTTGTCTAATGACCTTGGGGGGAAAAAATGTCCAGTGAGTTCTAGGTTGCCTTTTGAAGGAAGGGAAAACACTGGGGCCAAATGCTCCAGAAGGAGCACCTCATTTTTTTTTATACTGTTTTATGTTTAAATCATTAGAGTATTTGCCACTTTAAAAAATAAAAACAAGCAGAGCCAGTAATGAAATGTTTATGAGAACAGCTCCAGTGGTCGCAGGCCAGCTTGCTGCAGAATGGGGCCATGTTCCTTATATTGAGAAAGTAGAACCTATTCGGGGGGTGAGGCATAACAAGAAATGATCAAACCCAGATGCTTTCCTAAAATTATATTTTCAGTACATTTATAAGTCTGTTACAAAGTGTGCTACATGCTAAAAATATTTTCCTTTGTAGGTCGAAGGAAATTTCAAACCACATTGAGGGCTACATAGATCAGATGGTTTTTCTTAAAAGCGTTAAGGGCATCCTGGTTGTTATTAGTCCTGACTTTCCAATATGATATTATTTATGCCAAAAAGCTTCACAATTCAATTCTTCTTTAATTTCAGCAACTTTATCTGCTTGAAAATGCATGGAAGGGAGGACAGAGTCAATACATCAGAATTGGGGACAAGTGATAATGGGATTGGACTGGAGAGAGCACCTCTATCCCCACGGCCTGTTTCCCTGGGGAGAAGTCGCCTCCACGTCTCTGCTTTTTTTCCAAGTGTTCCATCTCCTTTTCTGCCCGTGTTCTCTTCCTTTTTCCTCACTTGCATGTGCTGTCACTCTTCATTATTCTGTGAAGCCAAGCAAAGATGCATTCTCTTTAAGACTCTTCTTCGTCATTTTTATTACAAAATGGGCTTCTCCTGAGTTCTCAGTAGGTCTCTCTTCCTCAAACTGTAGTTTTCATCACTGACATTGACTTTGTAATTGAGGGATGTCTGCTAGAGTTTAGCATAAATGCTTCCAGTGAATTGAGCTGTAAATGGGTCAATTCAAGAAAGTATAGGTTGTGGAACTCTATATTAAATTGCATTTTAATTTAATTCTTTCCTCTCTCCCCCACCCCAATATACTGGAGATACTACTTTACATACTAGAAATTCCAGAATGAAAGAAGGGCTATCATTTTATTGAGTAGGGTCTATGCTAAGTGCATTAAACCTAGTAGCTATTTACTTCTCCTAGTCACAGTTAAATAAGGTAGACATTATTATTGTTGTTATACCCATTTTATAGATGAGGAAACTAAAAAGCAAATCTGAATAACTTAAACGCCCAAGTTATTAAATATTACATTGGTTTTAACTGCATGTAGGTACCATTAGGATTTTAGATGTTTTTGCACCTGGCATCTGATCATGCTGGTACCTTCAGAGAACAATATAGATACGCCAAGTTTTATTTTTATGATCTTTTTGTAACAACAGTGTGTTTATTGTTTTGAGTGCATGGGACCTGAAAGGGAATGAAGTCCTCTATAACAAGGCAGATAGGAAAGAGAACTTGCTGCCTCATTTCCACCAGTTCTTTGGGAAGGGGCAGTGGCTCAAACATGCCACATCTCTGCAGGTACCATCCAATGGCATTGCATCTGTGTGGTGGTCATTTGAGGCTTTTTATCACAATGTCATAACTTAGTAATTCGAGACCTATGAAACTTTACTTGGGTTCAAAATACAAGAAAGCCTTTTGTTTTGGAGGGGAACGAGTGTGTACTGATCTACATGTGCCTCTGGCTTCCTGTGCCATCTAATTTCATCCTCACTGATAGCATTATCTCCATTTCACTGGTCAGAGAGGTTGTGTGCCATGCCCAAGGTCACACAGCTTCTCAGGGCCAAGGACGGAGGGTAACTAGGTCTGAGTTGTTAATCACACATGGCTCTGTGCAGAAACAGCTCAGCCACGCTCTTAGGATAGCTCTTAAAAACAACAACAGCATATTTGTTTGTACATTAGCATGATTTCCAATGCCCTTGAACCTGAGAGAGTAAGACCATGAAATAAGAAATGCTCAAACAGCAGGCAAACCTAAAACAGAACATAGTATTTACACTATCAATTGAAATCCATAATTATAAAAAGTCAGAAAGGACCAGAAGATTTTAGGTTTTAAGAGAGTCTAATATACCTAATATTAATATAAATGTAAATTAACTGGGTGGATTATTAAATTCTGCATATTTAGGAGGTGTTTAGGTTGAGTCTAATAAAGCTCGAATGTTCTTTGTGCTTCTTTTCCATCTCTCACACTACTGAACACAAAAGCTGTGTTGTGTACAGAATGACTGGGTTTACCCCTAGAAGAAAGAAGTTATGTTTGGTATCTAAAGAACAATAGGAGTTTGCTGCTTGGCTGATCAGTGCTGGATCCAGTTCACATTCCTGACTCCTACTCTCTCACCTACACACGTGGGGGTAGAAGCAGAGCAAAGGGAGGGAGGACAGATCCTTTTTTTCACAGAGAGAGAGAGAGATGTGAGCTGGGCCTTCCTAATATGGACACAGCTGGGCCTTGGTAGTATTAAATATGGATTTAATCCACTGCTGGAGGACACGTCCTACAAAAGGTAAAGAGATTCGCAGCCACCCACTTCTGGCCCTTCCCATTGTTTTCCTGGAACACCTCTTGTATGGATCTAAATGGTGAACAAACATTCTATAAAATAGCTTTCTCATATATTATTTTTATTTGGGACAGCCACCCCCCTAACTGGTAGATTGTACTTTTGTTATTCTGTGTGTGTGTGTGTGTGTGTGTGTGTGTGTGTGTGTGTGTGACCTTCTGAGTAGAGGTAGTATGATTTAGGCTCATTCTTCTTAGTTGCAAATTGTCTTCATTTGGGTACCTTTTGGGAGGCCAGGTGACAGGGAACCCAGCCTGAATGCCAAAGTTTTTAAAAATAGACATGCCAGGGGCCGCCGATTCTGATGCCTAGCCTCCTTTAAAGGCGCCCCGCAGCGAAGGCCCTGCAGAAGCATTGACTGCAGGTGCCGTACCCACTCCCTCCTAGGGGGTGACCAAAGGGACCTAGGTATCAGTGGCTGCTTTACACACCTGTGAAACGTCAACATATATGTTTGTGGTTTTAATTAATTGCTAAGTAATATCTTTTGTAAGGCATTTCCAGAGTAGTTTTCCTATAGTATCAATGCACTGTGTCTTTTCTAAGTAAGGGAGCCCATTTGCTTAGAGCATGGTGTCCAAGACTCAGGGTAAGTTCAGCCTGGGTTGCATCCTGCATGGCATGGTATCTTTTGCACACAGCAAAGGGTTTTTTGTTTTTTGGGGGGTTTTTTGTTTGTTTTGGTTTGGTTTTTTGGCATTGTTACATACTGCCCTCTAATCCTAGCCATTAATCTTCCAAATGCAAAATGTTTCCAGGGAATAGGTGGCAGCCACTGACATGATTAGAGCAGTGTCTACTGGGGATAAGTGGGCAGTATCACTGCATGTACACAGCCTTCCAGGTTAACACTAAGTTCAGGTTCCCTGAAGGCAAGGATCTACTGCTCAGGGTCTAGAACCGTATTAACCATGAACCTGCAAAAAACTCTAAAAAGTCAAACATTCATTCGTTCTTGCCTCTTGGGTAGTGTTGAGCTCTTACACTTCTTTTTAGTTCTTTTCTGCATATGCGGTTAACTAATCTTGTCCAGAAGTTTATTCCTAAGTGTAAGCTATAAGAAATACTATCCTGGGTAAGCCTGACAGCCCAGCGCATCCAGCACTGCATCTGCTATCTGCCCAAAGGGCTTCCTGCAATAGAACCTAAGAGGTAGCTGTCCTCTGCGGTATTGACCTTCAAATTCTAATGTTTTCCAAGCATCTGGAATTTCTTCATAATAACCTATTAGAGGTGGGTCATCATTGCTGGTCCTCAACACTAGCTGCACGTTGGAATCACTGGGAGGAATGGGGGTAGGGGAGGGCTTTAAAAAAAAGATTGGTGCTTGAGCCCCACTCTCAGAGGTGAGAATCTAAGTGTTCTGCAGTGCCACCTGTGCACTGGGATTTGTAACCCCTTAGTGATTTTAATACGCAGTCAGGAGTGGGAACCATTGATCTGAAGTCACTCCTACATAATTTTATATTTCACCTGTAAATTCTTTAAGGTTATAGTATCTGTGGATGTTAAGCTCCTGTAAAGAACTGCAGTCATACAGGTGTTGAGGGAGATACACTGATACATGTTTTCTAAAATGGCTGTTTCAGTAGACCTCTGTGGTATGGGGTTATATTTTATGGGCTGTGCTTTGATCTGAGGTTTATCTGATCTACATAATAAGCAAATATTTTAAAGCGAGATGGTTGCGCTGGATGGTCCTTAAGCTCCTGTGCTGGAGTAGAAAGAGCACTGCATTTCCAGACAGGAGATCTAAGGACCACACAATATAAAGTCATAAAAGCACTAAAATTCCCTGAGACTCAGTTTCTTCATCCCGAAGATGGGACTGTGTGAGACACAAATAGAACAGCATCTCTGTGGAAGTGCTTTGTAAACTATTCAGTCCTGTATAAAATTGCAGCCTGGTTCTTTCTACCCATTCTATGGTTCTGTGGCCTCAGATATATGAGGTCCAGCCATTGTTAATATAAGGAGAACAGTTTTGACATTGATGTAACGTGGAAGCCAAGGAGAGTGAACTGGAATGCACATGCATAAACAATGAGAACTTCACTGTACTGGTCAGGGCAGGGGAGGATGTCGCTGAGTGAGCATATGTACTGTGTAGCTGTCACATTCAAAATGACTGAGTGAGTTGAGCAACGAATCTAAATCAATTTTGCATTAAGCTTGAAAATCCTCCACAAAAACTTATTTGGATGATTTAGAAGACTGCAGCTATGGGCACCTGTGATTGGCAGACTCATCCCGACAACATGCCTGCTCATGCATCATGTCTTGTGCAGAGTTTTTTTGAGAAACATCAAATCACTCAGGTGACCAAGCTCCCGACAGCCCAGATTTGGCATCCTGTGACTTCTGGCTTTTCCCAAAACTAAAATCACCTTTGAGACAGAAGCCATTTCAGACCTTTGAGGAGATTCAGGAAAATATGATGGGGTAGCTCATGATGAATGGGAGAACATGATGATTGGGACCAAAGAAGGTCCCAAGGTACCTACTTTGAAGGGGACTTTCATTGTCCCATGTACAATGTTTCTTGTGTCTCGTGTCTTCTTCATTAAACATGTCCATTTTTCATATTACATGGTTGCATACCTTCTGGACAGACCTCGTATGTAGAATTTTAGTACTTTTTTTGTCTTTAGGTCACTTTCCTCCAGCTTCTAGTGATGTTGTTTGCTTCTTAGTTCCAGTAGTCTAGAATTTGACAAATGACCGCTTCTCCTCTTGTAAACACATCATGTGTCATTTGACCTTTCTAACTATGAGAGAGAGGCTTAGAGAGGGCACACAGCTAATATCTGTCAGAGCTTGGATTCAAACCCAGACAAGCTGTTGGCATGCTTCTGTACCACGCCACACTACTGCCTGGCCATATGACTCCTAAGTACAGGGACCGTGTCTTATTCATCTTTGTGTCCACCAAGTCTAGTGCTCTGTTTTGCAGAAGACACTCAGTGTATTTGTGTGAATAGCCCATCCATATGTCCAATTTACATGCCTCTTCCTGCAACCTAAGCCCATTCCCTCTGGTTTGGATATCAAAAGAGATAAAATACTTTGTTGGTTAACATTTTTATATTAGTCTTGCATGATGTTTGTATTTTTTAACAGTGTTTTTCCTTGAATTTTATAAGTAGAGTATAATCATATGTCCTTGCCTTCTATACTTCACCTCTAAGTATTGTTTTTTAAAAAGTATTTTATTTATTTTTATAATAAAAAGAAGGGGAGGGAGAAAGAGAGGGAAAGAAACATCAATGTGTTGTTACCTCTCATGCGCCCCCTACTGGGGACCTGGCCCGCAACCCAGGCATGTGCCCTGACTGGGAATCAAACTAGCGACCCTTTGGTTCACCAGCCAGCACTCAATCCACTGAGCCACACCAGCCAGGGTACCTCTAACTGTTGTTAATGGAGAGATATATTAGAACCAGAAAAATTTTCCAGACCTCCTACCCATGCAAAAAGAAAAAAAAAATTAAAGAAAAAAGTAAACCAAAAATATTTTATTTATTCATACTCCTCTTTTAAAAAATTAAAGAAAGAAAAAAATAACCAAAAATATTTTATTTATTCATTCTCCTCCAAAACATTGTTAAGGCAGCTTCCAAAGAAAAAAGTAGCATGATCAGAAATAAATTGAGCCCAAGAAAAATGAAGCAATGTGAAAATAATGGTAGGAAAACAAGTTGGGACAAGGAAGTAAATTAGCATACAATATACCTCCCCCGCTAAAATTCCTGTGCCAGGCTGCAAGCCCGGTCAGTCACAGAGCACCCAGAAGAGGGCAAGGGGATCAACTGCAGTGCTCATGAGGTGAAACAAACCAGTTGCCCAAGTCCAACTATTCCTGATGTTGATATCAGGGAGAAGTTTTTCCTGTGGGTCCTCAAAAAAAACTACTACTTAATCTAATAAGCAATCCTCTAAAACCATCCTTACGGTAAACATTGTGATGGTTTTTTATGGGGCTGTTTCTTATAATGCACCTCCATAAACGTTGATGGCTTCTTACCAGAATATAATGCATTAAAAGGAATTTCACAGAGTACCAGTAAGATGCAGGCCAGCACCAGCTGCGTGGTAGTCTGTCCTAATTTGAGGGGATCTCTGCTAGGAGTCTGGGCATCAGAAAAATCTGTGAACCTTCTGACAATTGTTGTGGGGGGGGGGGGATGGGGAAGGGACTCTGTGCAATGTGGGTGTGTTTTTCTCTAGGGAGCCAATAGCTGACAGCTAATGCTTCATCAGGTTCGGGGCGGGGTAGGGGGTGGATGTCTAGAAATGGAAGAACCGTGATCCCTTGGGCAAGCTCTGTAAAAGGTTCCCAGCAACAGTGACTGCAGGGTTATGGTTACTGAGAGGAAGAGGTTCTGTCAGCCAGGTTTGCAAAGCAAATGTGGAATGGATTTCCTTTTTAGAAAACTGCTTTATAAGGACTTCCACTAAGAGGTCCATTTGGCAGGGCCAAAATCCTCTCCAGAAAGAAATTCGGTGTTCATTCTAACACAGAGGCAACATGAGCAATAACACAAATTATGTATAATTTTTCTAAAAGCAATAAAAAGATATCATAAAGGAATGTTACATTTAAAAACAGTAGAGCAAAATTTAAAGACGTAAACATTTGATAACTTTGCCCCAATCCTTACTTGTTATTATTTGCAACTTAAACTAAATTTGATTTTATTTTCAGAACTGAGTAGACTCTTACTTTGTAATTCACCCCTAATATGTGGTGGCAATAGAGCCCCCTAAAGCCAGCCAAAGCTTTGGGGGCCTCTCCACTTTGTTTGGTACTAAAAGAGTTTTTTGACTTCTTATAGTGGACAGTTTTCCCTCTGCTGTGCCCAGGAGAGTGTCATTTCCCACCTGAGGTGGTTGGTCTAATTAAGGGGCCCCTTGGAGGCCCTCCTGGTCTTCTGGTTGACTGGGAAGATGCTGCTGTTTCCCATTCCTCGGATTGTACCTCAACACCTGGCAGCAGCACATGTCCACGTGAATGATATGAAATTGGTATCATCATCATTTCCAGTGAAAGGAGTCATTTCTTCTCCACTAAAACAAATCAGAAGAAAGAGAAAAGGCTTTCCCTCCAAAAGTAATCTCCAGCCACTGGGTAAAGTAATGCTTTTATTTTAAAGCAATGGCATTTTTCCTTAGCCTCTGAAATTGTCTTCGGCTATTATAAACTGCTTTGACAAGAAAGTTTCTTAGAACAACTTCCTTTCAAAGCCTGCATCTCTACTGGATGAAGCATTTTTGGAGATATAATTCAAATAGAAAACATCTGTTTTGAAAGATAACTTTAAAGTGCCTTCACCACATTCTCTGAGTTAGTTATTAGAGTATCCATTCCCCGCTACAGAATTTCAATTTTTAAAAAGTCTTCTTCCTCCAGTTTTTCCACGTACTACCTTCATTGGGATCAGCCCATGAAGAAAGGGAGATTGAGATAGACAAAAGGAAAAATGTATTGAGGCTATTTTATTGAACACAATCAACAAGAATTAATATTTTTCCAGTGTCATGCAATAGGTTTGTATTTCATTCTAGATTAAATTCAGCTCCTATCACCATTTTGGAATATAATTTTAGTGATTAATATATGAGAGAATTAGGAATCTTTATTTCTCATTTCTTTTTATTTAAAAAAAGAGATCATTTTAGAAGTACCCTGGCAATGTAAGAAAGACCCTGATGTCCCATGGTCTCTCTTTTCAAAAAATGCATAATTCTATGCTGTTTACAAATTAAGGTATTTTAGTGGAGAACCAAGCAAGAGTTAATTAGAAAGATCTTCATCTTAAGACTTCCCTCCTTGAAATTTCATATGCCATTCATTCAGTCATTCCTTCCTTTATCCTTACAATTGGTTACTGAACATATTTATTAAGCATCTATGTGCAAGGCAGTGTTTTTTAGTAATTGGATAAAAATCAAGAACAAAAGGCAGGATCTTTCTTCCTGGATCTTAAAGTCTAGTCAGGAAAATAGACATTCAATAAATTAATTTTAAAATAGCTATAATAGAACTGTACAACACAAAGAATGAACCCTAATGTAAACTCTGGAGTTCAGGTAATAATAATGTATTAAATGTGGTTCATCAATTGTAACAAATGCCCCACAAGAAAGCAAGATGTGAGTAATGAAGGAAAGTGTGTTATGTTGGCATATGGGAACTCTGTGCCTTCTGTGTAAATTTTTCTACTCTAAAAACTAAAATCCCTTAATTAAAAAATAAAAAAATTGTAAATAGCTATAAAAGATAAGCACTTTATAGGAAATAAATGGCATACTAACAGAAAGAATAGTGGGGTGGCTTAATTTGGATCAGGGGATGAGGGAAGACCTTCAGAGTGGAGTGTTGTTTAAGACCAGAACTAGAAAATAAATAGGTGCCCACCTGACACAAAAGAGAAGGAAACATTCTCAGTAGAGAAAATTGATACCATTTGAACTACCTTTGTAAATATCGTTCTTATTTCATTGTGGAGGATGTATTGTGCAGGTGGGATGGACAGGCAAGAGTACAAAGGAAACAAAAAAGAAACAAATTAGGAAGCAATTAGAATGGGCCACAACTTTCCCTACACAAAGTATTACAAGAGCAGAGGGACAGTAGGATGTTTCCTTGGCTCAGCTTCTGCCAGAAATCACTAGGTTCTCCATGGGCTGGGTGCTAGGCAGAAAGGAGACCCATTGGTGGCAGCAAGATGGGGTTCCTAAGTCTCAATTCTTAAGGTCTTTCCATTGGCTTGTTGGGATTTATAGAAGTGAGGAATGAGGAAAGATTGTGTGTGTGATTGGGAATACAACCAGATGAGAATTGTAAGGGGGAAAAAAGCCTTCAGGTACTAACTACCCAGCTGTAACAACAGATTTTCATAGAAGTCTGTATAAGATTTAATTTGCAATAGTTATCCTTGTTTCTGCTACTGGATTGTTGGAATTTATTTTGGTTTTGTTTCTTAAAAAACTACACGTTTTAAAATTGTTGCTAAATCAACAAAGAGGACACTTAAGAAAGGTCCATTTAGGCAGGGCACTGTTTCAGTATGTCTGTATTCCACTGTTCATTTCAGAGTTCTTAGGGATGGTGAATTCCCAAGGAAAACAATTCTAGTGGGTACATGTCAGCCTGTGATAGAGTTCTATTGATTCTGGAACTGTTATTAGTAGCATGGAAGCGTAAATAGTTGAAAGTTTTATTTCCATGTAAAATTAAATAGCTCTGCAATTACGTAGTCCACTTCATTTTCAAGCTTTACCTGCCTATGTATAAGTGCACTTGAGATCTTCAAGGCATTAACTATTTTTATGCATTTTTACAGTAGAAAATTTGAATATGATGGTTATACATTATATATAAGAACATTTGATAACACTGAAAAATCTTTAGCAAATGATCGTGCATTTCATAGCACTTAGCTAATGGGTACAAAATGGTTAATATGTCTACATAACTATAGTTTTTGCTTTTTGAATTCCTGGAAACACAAACACTAAGTCAATAATCCCCCATTTGAGCAGCCCTGTTGTTTATTTTAGGAAATGGAAGTGCATCATCAATGTAATTTTAAGTAGCTCAGTTGTGAATATGGGATGAAGTAGTAAAATAAAGTTTTCCACTGTGATGTCTCCATTAAGAAGCTCCTCTTTGTGTAAAATAGTCCATGGCAAAGTTGCTTCTATTTAAAGTAGTGAGTTTGATCTTGGCTTTGATCTAAAGCTTTTGATCTCAAAAAGAAGGATGGAGTAGCAATAAAGAGAGGGCAAGGCAGATTTTTCTTTTAAGAAATGCGATAAAGTTAAAGGGGTGGTCAAGATCAGCAAACGCCCGTGCGACTGGACCCTTCTGCCCAAGCGCTCGCGCCCGAGTCTGGTTCAGCGAATTTTTGATGCGGCTCTGAAGAAAGCTTTTGGGGGTCGGAGGAAAAAACTTGGGGCACCACACACTTTAATAAACTAAATGCAAACTTTCCTCCTAATTATGAAGACAGATTGTCCACCTTTAAAATTCTCCCCAGTCGCTTAGCGGGTTCACGCGCAGGGCGAGTGCAGTGCCGGCTGTACTTAGGACGAACTGGCTCCCGCGAAGCGCGGGGAGAGCGCGGGGCTCGCCGTTTACGTGCTGTTTGCTTTTACCTACTGGAGGTCACCTGCCACCGCCCCAAAGTCCGAAAGGGCCATCGTAAACGCCTTCTTAATGGCGTATAATCCATTCCTAGAGAAAACTCCATTAGGAAAGTTCCTTTCCCTCCGTGAAGGCCATCTGGACACTTAGGTTTCTGACCAGAGGAGCGAGTTTAGACTGGCCGCGGGAGTGAGGAAGCTTCTCCTGCTCGCGGGCGGGCGGCAGTTCTGCCCCCAAGGCGGCCACAAACCCTTTCGTGGGTAGTCAGTGCCCGCAAGGGTGAGGGCTGGAAAGGTAAGGCGTGCGCGCCTGGGGCAGTCCGTGCGTGGGAGGGTGCAGGAGCGCGGGCGCCGGCCAGACCCGCGAGAGGACGAAAGATGTTTCCAGAGAACAATAAAATCGCGGGCACGCCGACGGGGGCGGAGGCGACCTGCGGGGAGCGAGGCGCAGCGCCTATACCTTTAAGGCAGGCCCCGCCCCGTCCAGTGCCCGCCTGCCGCCCGCGCCGCTGCTCCGGCCCCGCGCTGCCCGCCGCCCGCTCTGCGCCTTAGGTGTTGCGGGCCCCGAGTGCTCGTTTATCTCCGCCAGGCGGGTCGGGCGGCGGATTCTGGACACAGGCTCCGGTGCCCCCGCTCCCACTCTCACCTACGGCGGGCGAGGTTTAGGGTCTAAGCGCCGAGGTGGTGGGGCGTGAGGGAGGGAGGCTGGGGCCACTCCTGGGGTAAACTTGACTGTCCCCTTCCCCCGCAGCCGCTGCAGACAGAGCGCCAGGCCGGGGCGGAGTATGGGCTTGTGCAGCAAGTGGAGGCAGAGGTGAGTGCTGGCGGCACGGTCCCTGCGCTCTTCTCCCTCCAGGGGCGGTGCGTCTCGCGCCGCGTTTCTCCCGCGGAGACCCTGGTGGGTAAGCTGGCCCTGTCTCGGGGGCTCAGGCACAGGGCGGCAACGTGGGCCCGAGACGGGAGGGAGCGGCTAGGCGAAGGTCACGGCCACGGCGCGCCACAGAGCCTTGCGCCCCTAGGCTTTCTACGCCCCCTACGCCGAGGCGTCCCGGCTAGCTCCGACGGGCTCCTCTGGCTGACCCCAGGTGAAGCCGGGAAGGTTGCGTTGCGAGGTGGTCGAGCGTTTCTCACGCCAAGGGGCGGCCCTCGGGACCTATCGTCCTGTTTAAAATGCTCCGTGGTTTTTGAACTTCAGGTCGCGAAATGGAATCGACTGAACCGGAGACCCCGAAAACGGAAACGAAGGGGGACCGAAGAAGTGTTTGAAAAGGTATGGGTTCCCAAAAGAGAGTACTGGGTGGAGTTCTTGGTAAATCTCCCCGTCTGCCCTAGAGGACTTGGTCACAACAATAGAGTAGCTTTTTTTTTTTTTTAAGTTTAAATTAAATTTACAGTAGACAGTGAATTTGCGTGGCTAGTTCTATAGAAATATTGGCTGGTAATCCTAATGACTATTAACATACTATGTTCTCGTGAAGATTTGTTTCAGGATCATTAAGTAGAGCAATAGGACATACCTGTAGGTGGATTACATTATCGCATTAGACGAGTAGTAGTTTTTTATGGCATTGTTAAGGTACCCTAAAAAAAGGGGAGGCTTCTGAATAAATCACCCACAGTATTGGGTTTCTGTATTTGGTTGTGACAGATAACACACTCCCTCATTTAGGTCTTAGAGTATATTCTCAAAACTGGAGAGAGAGGCTACAAAAATGGATTACTTTTGTAAAACAAATGAGAAATTTGTTTTTCTGAATTTAGAATTTCAGGGTTACTTAGCAAAAGTTTGGCCCTGAAATTGCATTAAGTTAAAACTTGATTTGTTGTTGTGATAAATATTGTGAAATAAGGTAAGTAGTCTGTTGTTTTCTAAGTGACTTTTATTGAACATTCTACAAAGTGAATAATGTTACAGTAGATATGATTTTTGTTGCTTTTTAAAACTATTTTAAGTGCTTTTTTTGATTTTTGATAGCACCAAGGGATTAAAATAGCAGTGTGTTGTTTTTCTGCTGCTAGAATGTATGATGAATCACTCCTGATTCTGAAGCCAAATTCTTGCTGATAGCATTGCTGCCAACTTTTGTGATGTGTTGCCTTAGTATGGGCATTACAGCGTCCCAGAATGTGCACAAAGCACATCATAATGAAGGTGATATCAAAGTCCCAGAGTGCATTTAAGGATACAAGGATGACTTCTAAGAGAATTGGATAAGGAAGTAGCCCAGGATTATAGTTATCTGTGGCTAGAGATTCAGTATGTGAAAAGGGATACGTTCGTTTTTCCCTTTTTAAATAAAAAAAGAGTCATATATGTCACTTCATTTAAACAGTAATAGAAAAAGTCATTTTGAACAGACGTGAGTTTTCTGACCATAGCTCAGCATGTTGTGGTAGGTTGTGTTTGTTTAACTTTCATGGTCTAGGTGTTTTAAAAAATGTTTGTGAATTGAGGAGTGAGATCATAAAATGCACAAAGGAGGAGAAAGAATTATGGTTTGCTTAGTATCTAAAAAAATATTTTCTAGCTATTATTTTTTAAGCCAAATATAACAGTACCCAAACGCACAATGTATCATGCATAAAAGAAGGGGAAGCCATTATCTTTGTGGATTACTAGGTATCTTTGTGGATCACTATCAGAATCTGAACTTGTAGTGACAGTATCTGTGATACCTAGGACCTGACCACTGGCTTCTGAGAATGAGAAGGGGGATGGGGGGAGACTGAGGAATTTTCCTCCCAAGAAAATAGAAGTTCTTCCTTGAGCCTTGGCCTTGAGAGAGAATATTGTGTTAGAACTTACGGGGAGGAGGCACACGTTTGCCTTTTCTTCTTAGAAAACATGGGTAATAGTCTGAAAGAGGTTGCAAAAATGAAGTAGTTTGGGACCAGCATGCTGAAATGCCTTTCAAGGAATGAAGTTGAAAGCTGACTGGCTCTGAAGGTGGATGGGAACTTTTGAAGTTACATCAAAAAATATTTATGGGTATCTCCAGTCTTTCCTCCTGACTCTGTACAGCAGCTAAATCCCTTGCCTGCTGTTTGCCTCTGCCATGCCCAGGAGAGGGTTTGGAGCTTGCTGAGGCACAGCGTGCAGTGTTTTCAAGGACAAGGTGAAAGGGAGTGCAGTCAGCAACCAAGAGCCTTAGAGTAAGTTCCGAAAGGCAGACAGGCTACCCTGCCAAGGTGTGTCCACTGATTGCCCCAGTGTCTATTCCAAAATGCAGGTGGAATTCTGCGTGTAACGAATACTCAAACCGAGGTTATGCGTTAACCTTTTGCCAGAATTTGAACCTGTTTAAGAATCTAGGTAGTTAACTTATTGGGGAGTTCAGTAAGGTTTGTAAAATGTCCGTCATGCCACAAGTAGTCGATTTCTCCTTTTTCGTGTACCCACTGTATTTTTCTGCTACATGAAAACTATGCTCTTTACTGTGGTATTCATTTTATATTACTGTAAGATAAGAGCCTGGGTTTGAGTCCTTTCTGGTAGGTGTACATTTTAAATCTAGCCATTTCTTTATTTGCCTGCTTTGTTTCTTTGTCCCGTTTCTCCCCGACGCCGCCCTTAGCCTCCATCCCCTAGTCTCTGTCTGCATCTTCAGGTCTCACACCAGATTCAGCCTAGCTGAGTGAACTTGGTTAACTATTTGGTATTCAGCTCTGCTAGGGTCATAACATTTTTCCCTCTGATATTTACTGGTTTGTGGAAAGCAGTCTTCTGATCTGCTTGAGGAAGGAAAACAGGAATGGTGCAAGGCCAGGGTCTGGAACTGGCCCTGGGCGAGGAATTTCAAGTAAAGAATGTAAACTTACAGGAGATATTGGCATTCTCCTTTAAAGAAAGGTGCTAAGCACAGCCTGCTGTAACTTGAAATACTGTACTAGTTGCGCTTTTCAAGGGAACTCAGGAGGGGAAACAAAACAAACTTGCTCTGTGCTCAGCTGTAGGTTAAAATAACGAATAATGAAATAAAGTAAACTGGGCCAGTGAGATGTACCACCCAGAGAAGTGGTTTGAAATGCTGCGACCCTTCCTGGCCTGTTCTGTTGTGTTGTGTCATTCCCATCCTCCCCTCACCCCCCAGAGCTCTCCTGTCTCTTTGCTGCCTCACAGACTTTCATATCTCATCTTTCTGAAGATACATCATTCTCTTAACCCATCTTCTATCGTCTGTGACATTTATTTCCATTTTATTTCATCTTCATATTTTAGTGCTTTTCTACTGGTGTAACAGAATGCCTTTATACTGTTTTTTTTGTTTGTTTGTTTTCTTCATTTTAAATGACAAAACTCACGTGTTTTGCTTCTGGTCCTTAGGTACTTTCTCCTTACATTCTGATATTCTCCCTTTTTCATTACTTTGAGTTCCTTTTATTTAGTTTGAACAATTTGTGCAACAGAAAGTCAAGGGGAACATGAGCAACTACTACACAAAGAGCAGTTAGGACAAACGGATCAGCCTGTTCTGCAGGGCTGGTTAAACAATGGGGATTGCAACAGCGAGTTGTATAATGGGTAGTTTTAAAAATAATGTTAATAGATTTTACTAAATGGCTATTGGTTTTGGAAGAACCCACTTTTTTTGTTTGTTTTTATCTTTAACCAAGCCTAAGAGAATACAAATTGCCCATCATGTTTGAAGATTAAAAAATATGTTTTTAAGTAAGTCTATGCATGTAAAATGAAGTTTGTAATAATTCTTTGATCGGTATTCTAAGGGGTAACTATAGAATAATATTTTATGAAGTCGTATGTTCGAGGAAGATAAATGAATGCTACATAATTCCTTTAGAGGAAGAAGATTCCACTTTTCAGATTCGAAGGAAGCACCCTTTCTACTTTATGCATTTCCGATAATACGCAGATAACAAATTTTAAAATACTCATTTCTGGTTATCAGCAAGTATGTGATGTCAGAAATATTCATTGATATACTGTTGAAACATTGAAGATTCAGTAACATGGAGGCTGCCCATTGTTACTAACAAGCGTTCCTTTATGTGTGGTGGTTTCCAAGTGCGTGGTCTGGGCAAGGGTGAGATCGTCTGGCCTCTGGTACGTTTAGTCATAAAGAACACTGTATGCAGGTGGTTTCTAGTGAAAGTGCCCTTTATGCTTAATATTCTTTGCTGTCAGAATCTGAAAAACAATGCTCTTGAGCATAAAATTCCTTAGAATTTGGTAAAATTTTCCTTTATGTCAAGTGAAACATAAACATCTAG
Organism: Mormoops blainvillei; assembly: GCA_004026545.1. Taxonomy (NCBI): domain Eukaryota; kingdom Metazoa; phylum Chordata; class Mammalia; order Chiroptera; family Mormoopidae; genus Mormoops; species Mormoops blainvillei. Next base: position 103,751 of record PVJD01002128.1, on the reverse strand, counting down.
AAAGATGGTTTTAAAAAGTGAACTTTATGGTATTTGGTGGCTATTTCAGTTGGAGCCAAATGATAAATTCTGTTTTCTGAGTCTTTGAGGAAAAAAAAACACTGGAACTGTTTTCTTTGTGATACTATCCTTCCGCAATTGTAGAGCATTTGTCATTCAACTTTTATTTCATTTATTCTTTTCATACACTTGATTCAGAGCTGCAATCAGTGATCATCTTAGTATGAATAATAGTTCATAGGAGATTTTAAAAATTGTGTTTAAAACCCAGTTTGGTTTATGCATTTTACCACATTTATTGCTTTTAAAAAAAATGTTACACATTCTAAGAATGTTTTTTTATAATTCTAATATTAAAATATTCAACATGCTAAAGGTAGGTACAAATTTTAAACTATTTAACAAACTGCTTTACTCCTGTTTGCCTTTTGTGCCAAAGGTGTTTTTTCTATTTGGTTTATGATCTCTGGAAAAAAATATTTAACACTAATAAAAATTATCTGTTTTTTTCTTGAACCCGTAATAGCACATGGTGACTGTGTGCTTGTCTCCTGAGCCATCAAACTGCACAGCTTGGCAGAATGGCACAAGATGAATTCAGACAGTACTGAACCAAGGGTCCCCTCGCTGTATAGGAATTACCCTGCGATTAGCAAAATGGGGGGCATGGAGAGCCACTCTCTCCAGCTCAGGCAGCACTTGTGTTGAGTGGTTTCCCAGGCATGGGTACCCTTGCCTCTTTTGGAAAGTGTTTTTGCCCTTCATAACTAGCCTACATTTATATAGCTGTAATCTCTTATAATAGCTTCATTGATACTTGATCTCCATAGAAAAGCATTATGGATTCTACTGAGTCACAGCCCTTGAGGCACCAGCCACCCTCCCCTAGAGCCCTCCCTGTCTGTAAGTGGCTTTGTGTCCTGTGTTGTACTGATTGTGCCTTTGGATGACAACTTACTTGAGTGATGGGGAGAGGCAGAGTAATTTATTAAAAGTAATTACAAAGAAACCAAACAAAAGGAGTAATTGTAGCCCTGTTGTTATTCAATTTGTTATTTTATTGCAATATTTGGAACTTGGTCTTATGAGTGCGCCTCCATTTTTCCCTTGTAAATCCCTAACAAATACATAATTTATTAAACTCTAACCCAGGTCTCAAGTTAGATCAGTTTCACAAGATCTTGGTGTGTTTTTTTTTCTTCACCCTTTTTTTTTAAAGCTGGACCAAGGAAGAATTGCTGATAAAATGTGGTTTTGGTAGCCTCAGGAAGGAAGTTTCATCCGTATAATTTTATACTATTAAATTTCCATCCGTTCCATAGGTTTTTTTGAGAATTTGCAATTAAAAAAAAAATGTTCTGAGAAATCTGAGTGTACTAAAATTCCTTCCCATTTCAACTAGCATAACGGGAAAAATTAAAGAATAGTCATCCACTTACCCTCGCATACTTATTTACATATTTTAAAAAGAACTATTCATGTAATAATAGCTGACACTTGTCATGTGTCAAGCACTATGCTGCTAAGTGCTTTCTGTGTATCAGCTCATGTAAATGTACATTAAACCAGCAGTATGATACAAGGATGTTGTAGACTGAGTCAGATGCTTTATGAAAGTAGGTGAGGTACAAACAAATAAAATAATTGCTGTAGAAAAGAATGCTTTGGGCAAGATGTAAAAATTCTTTTTAACCCAGGCTATTGACAGTCCTAGACCACCAGCATAAAGCACACATTTCTAAATTAGGAAAATCCCAACCGGCGTGTCTTTTGAAAGCACTTGAAAGTGTGCAGGTAATTACACTATTGTTGATTTTAGCAGATTCGATGCCAGCAGCCATCAACTCTTCTGTGCCATGGAAGATGAAAGGCATTTTAATATAAAGCATAAGAGTTTGTTTGGATGGAAAAGGGAGGCAGGCAGAGACAAATTTTGTGACTTTTTAGTTACTTTTATAGGAAGCATTAGTTATGTTCCCGTGACAGAATGCTTTACTTGGCAATCATTCTCATCTTAGGCATTTTAATGAGCTCCGGTTTTGTGCCTGGTATCATATGGCACTAATAAGATGCATTATTTTACTAGCACCTACTGGTGTCGGTGTAGTTTAGGGGCTGCCTTTGTTTCTATTAATCTGTTGTAGGAGGCCCACACTATCATGTATCTTTTAAGTCCAGCAACATGTATTTCATTGATATTTCTGGGTCTCTGCACATAGGAAAAATGACACTCAAGCCTTGGATTGCCAATCCTTGGAAAAGAACCTGATCACTTGGTGGCCTTGATAAATATTTGTTGAATGAATCCCCACAATAGCACTTATCTTATAAAGTCATACTTGGCTATTGCATTTAAAATTTTTAAAGTTAAGGTTTTTACTTAATTGTTTTGTTCTTTAATGACAGAGGTTTTTCATTGAAGCTCATTTGGCAGAGCTCTCCTGGCCTTGTTGCGGGCCGTCTTTCCATTGCTTCTATAAAGAGAGCGCTCAGAGCTGGGAAGATCGAACGGTGGCCCCGACTTTGCCACATACTATGTGTTCCTTGAGTTTTCACTTGACTTTTGCTTCCATCTGAAAATCCTTTTATTTAATAGGCCAGTTAAGCCAGTTTACATTAATTGTAAAATTGATGTTTGGCCTTTATTCTTTCATATAGTTTTATGCTATATTTTTCGTCTTGTACATTTTTTTATTTTTAGGAAGGCTTGTATTTTTTCTTTTACAGTTATTTTGACAACAACACATTTTTGCCTCTCGTCCACTTTGTTTTTTTGGGTTTTTTGTTTTGTTTTGTTTTGTTTTTTTGCTGTATATTGATCCCTCTCTGTGAGGAATAGTAAAATTAGATATTAACCTTTTCTTGTCCATCACCTCTTTTATCTTGTGTCATGTGACTTGAAATATTGTCTTTTTACTTCCAGATAAACACTTAACACAGTCAGTAGGTTTACTGTGTTTCTCATACATTCTTTCTGTTCCCCTCCCCCCTACTTTGTGGTAGCTGTGCTATATTTATAATGTCAGAGCATATAGACATTATATACTATATCTTTTACAAAATTGCTAGTTTTAATTCTGCAAGTAAACCTATATTTAATGCTCATCATCTGCACTTTATTAATCTCCAGTCATTTTGGTGTTTTGAAGCTAGTTCTGTAGTAGGAGCCTCAGGAAGAGCTTGGGGCAGCTGTATTCCCTGAGTTCTTGCATTTTTATAAGTTTGGGCTCTTCATAGGTAGAGATCAGTTCAACTAGACATAAAATCCTTGTCCCATATTTTCCTTATTTAAGTATCTTAAATGTGTTCATCCCTTATCTTGCATAAAGTCTGATGCTGGTCTCATTTCTTAGCCTTAACAGTCACGTGGTCTTTTCTCCTGGATGCCCAGATTTTTTCCTTTCAATTCCAAATTTTTTTCTCTAATATGTGTCATTAGAGGTCAGGGTTCCTAGTTGTCACTTGGCTTTGGAGCTTTATTTTCCTCATTTGTGAAATGAGAATAATCATAACTTGTAAAGTGTTTTAAATGTGTTTTAATTTCTTGTCGTTAGGAACTTTAAAATTTATGGGCAGTCGGACTTAAGTGGCTTTATCTTTGTGAGAAATCAAAAGTGGACACTGAAGTTTTCTGTTTCTTGGCAGTAAATAAACTCTGATTCCATGTGGTAAATGGACTGTCTACACCCATGCGTGGTGAACTACCGGCCTAAAGCAGTGGTGCTTTTTGAAGTATCTTATTCAGAGAACTACATCTCCATTTCATTCTCACATTCTTGCCCATCATATGTTAGTTTCCCACACAAAACTCTGGGTTTACATCATCTTAGTTTATATGTGCATAGAACAATACACAGGAAAAAAGTTAAAAGACTCTTATTTTACAGATAATGAGGAGAGCTGAAAACCCAAGTCATTGTAATGAGCCAGCTTGTGTTCTTGGCCTTGTTATGCATAAGGCGCTGTGTAAGAAGTTGCTGGAATATACCAAAGAAAGAGGAGATGTCATTTCTAGCCATGGGAGACAAAACACAAGAGCGTATCAGAGACCATTTACAAAGCAGTATGCGATAAATCCAAAGCAGCGTGGCACAAACTAAGGACGTGCGCACAGGATGAATTTCGCCTGAGGCCGCCCTGGACTCGCGTTTCCCTGCCTGGTCCTTGTTTTGGTAAAGCAGCCCTTAAGCACGCGAGCTGGAGGTTACGGTGGGAAATTCGGAAATTGAATCAACTGAATCAATTTTAATGCTTTTACCTGATTTGTAAGCACAGATAGGGGTTTGATTGATGTACATATAAATAGTGTTAGTATCTTTATTTGAATATGTGATTTTTAAAAATAAATTCACCCATGTTTTGCAAGGAAACCTGGAACCCATCATAGAAATTCTGCTTACACTTATGAATCACGATGATTTGGAAACCCAAGACTAGAAATTTAATATTCTCTATAATTCTGTATGTAACACATTCCTTACTAAATTCTGTATTTATTTAAACAGTTATTTACTAATTTCACTGCATATTAACAACATACAAACCCCTCAATAAAGAGTAAAGGGTGCTAAGATGAATGAAACATAATCTCAAAGAGTTTACCGTTGAAAAGGAAAAAACTATAAAGAGTAGAAAACAATGTTGAATCAGACCTATATTAGAGGTATAGTAGGCATGTATACAGAGCAGTTTGTATCTCTGTTGGAAACCGAAAGAAAGTTATATCACTTTTGACTATTTGCAGTATCTTCAGTCCTTGTCCAGGCTGATAGGAGGACACAGGTGTTTGTTTTAGATCATTCAACTTTTGTTGTTTTGTAGAATCGAGGAGGCTGTGATTTCTGTTTTTAAAATTCAGATTGGCTTTATGAGAAGATAACTGACACTGTGAAATTAGTGTTTCTCTTTGGCTCACTAATCAGAGTGCTGCAGCCAAATTTTTAGGCTCCCTCCGAACTTGGATACTTAAAAGTTTTCGGTCTCTTTCGCACTCTGTTTTCCCCTTTTATTTGCATTAAGTTTTGGAGGGGTTTTTTCCTTCACTCTAAACCTTTGGTTTCAAGGCAAAAGGAGATATGAGAATTTACTGGATTAAAGGTGGTGACTTCAAGTTCTAGAGGTCTTCAGAGTTTTTTGTGATTTTTGGATGATGTGTTCCATCATTCAAAAGACATCCATGTTTTCACCAGCACAGATATAATAGCATGACTTCTCTTTTTTAAAAAAAGTACTTTAAAAAAAATAGTTATATACTCCTCATGTCTTTCTGATCATGAGAACAAATAGACTTGTCAAGTGGGCCACAAAAACATTAAATGTATAGCCAAATCATTTAACATTTTATATATCTTTCTATAAGTCAAGAAATGTTGGCTTTTCAGAGCATTAAGTTCTAAATCTACATCTGTGAAGATTCAGATTTTATATATATGAAAGCAGGAAAACAAACTGATTTATGATAATTAATACCAGGGAAACCATGTAAAATGAGAAAAAACGGTCTCAGAATATATGTTTTTACTTTTCTGGCATTTTCACAGAAAAGGCAACGGTAGTCATCATTATGTGGCCTCATTTATAACTGAAAGTCATAAACTCATGCTTTTAATTTGTGTGGCAGTTTTTGTTTGGTGTTCAGAAAAGAAAGTCATGTTATCCATGAAGGACATGAGATATTAAAGAGAAACAGCAGGAAAAAATCAAAAGAGAAACAGAACATACCTCTGGATTATGTGCATATACAGTCTGGTTTCTGATTTTTTTCTCAATTGTTACACACACACAAGCCTTACTTTTCAGTGTTGAAGATGCTGTGTGCCCCTGTAGACAGCTGCAGATAGTGGTTCTCATTTTTTCCCTTAACAGCTTTATTGAGTTGTATGTTATATATATTTTATATGCATAAAATTCACCCACGTACAGTTGGTTGAGTTTTAAGAAACTGACATAGTTATGAACCATCACCACAATCCGGTTTGAGGACATTTTCATCACCAAACAGCTTGCTTGTATCCATTTGTTGTCTGTCGTGACCATCCTTGCCCCTGGCCCCAGACAACTAATCTGCTTTCTGTCTTCATAGTTTTACTTTTTCTGGAAATTTCATACAAATGGAATCATACAGAACTTCAGTTTTGAGTCTGACTTTTTGCACTTATTATAATGGTTTGAGGTTCAGCAGGGTTCCATGTATCAGTAACTTGTTCCTCTTTATCGAAAAGTTGTTATGTGGTATGGATGTATATTTTGTCCGTCCACTGATTAGTTGACAGGTGTTTGGATTTCTTTTGTAGTTTTTGGCTATTGTGAGTAGTAGCATACTATCTCTGTGTAGACATATTTCTCTTGGGTAGATACCTAAGATTGGCATGGCTTGCCCATATTGTTGGTATATGTTTAAAATTTTAAGAAACTGCTAAACTGTTTTCCAAAGTGGCAAACAGCCATTTCACATTCCCACCAGCAATGTTTAAGGTTCCCAATTTCTCTGCCTCATCAGCAGCACATGGTATTGTTAGACTTTATTTTAACCTGCATGTCGAATCGTGCCTTTTGTATGTAATGCTTTTATTTCTTGCCAGGGTGTGAAAGTGTCCAGATACCCTAATATGCTTTTGTCCTCCATTTTATAGGTCAGAACGCAGGGGCACAGTAAGTGGAAAATCTAAATGTCTCACCCACGATCCCCAAATGAGTCACTGATCCCACAGTCCTCATGGGTCAGAGTTGCAACAGCCTACTATTGTTCAGACTCTTGGCACTCTGTGACTCAGGGGCCGCTGTGTCCTCATAGCCTCGTTGGGTGTGGCTTTCTTTTGATCTTTGTAGAGTGATCCACTCTTATCCTCTCTGGAATTTCGTCTGATGAAGTCCATTTGTTTTTCTGGGAGGTGCACTCCGGTCCTGGAGAGGCAGCCCTCTCTGCTCTTCAGCTGCAGTGCACAGGCCTTGGGTGGCTCAGGCCTGGCTTCCAAAGTGGTCCCACATTGACCGCGCCGCCACATGTCATCCTGTCAAAGGGGGCGGGTACTTAACCTTTCCGGAGTCTTGTGGGAGTGAAGTGAGATGACTTATCTAAGAAAGCTGGCACTTTCTAAATACTTAATGTATTTTAGAGCACCTCTTCAAAACCATCATGAAAGTAATTCCCTGATGGCATGTGGGTAGCAGCACCATCCATGTGCATTTGCTTCTCCATGACAATCAGACAGGAAAATATCCTTAAATTTATTTACAGACTAAAAATTAATCGACCTTGGTTTCTTCCTGTACTGCCTTATAGTTGAGAGAAATAGAGTAGTATTTGTACAAGTCTGTAGGGTTTGTGTGTGTCTTGCTCTCACAGCTTTATATTCAAGACACCAGTCGTATTGCTCAGTGCTGCTGCATTCTTCCCTTTGCCCTCTCTCCAGTTTGTCCCCTGCACTGGAGTACATTGTCACTGTCCTCTTCCAAACTGGAGGCATCCAGAGTGTTCTTTGGGCAGTTGATAAGATTTTGTTTTCTAGCAAAACTCCATTTTAGATCAGTTGGTAATTGTTTTTATACGTACTAAGTCATTGCTTTTATTTCTTTTGTTCAAACTACTTTGATTTAAAGTTCCTTTGAAGGCTGGTGGAGCTTGTACAGATATCCAGCTAATGAAAAGCACTTACTATGGGGCACATCTCCTCATCCATTGTCACTTTACAGTGTTATTTCTTGTTTCCCGGAAGGTTACAGCAACCTCTGTTACCTTTTGCTAGACAGTGTTGCAGTGTTTTAATTAATTTCATGACAAAAAGTAAATTCTAGTACAGGTACTTGTCTGTGAAATGATTACTTTCTCTGAAAAGATTTTTGGTCATGTTGAGTTTCTAAATGTTAAAGAGAACAGTTTTTACATGTGTGGAAATCTCATCTTGGTACCATGCTCCTGCAGAGGACATAAGAAGAACTGAAAGTGGAGGTAGCTTCAGAAAATAAAATCACCGTCAGCAAGGAGCTGTTTAAAAATAACTGCAAACTTATATACAAAGTCACAGGGGGAGGGTGCTGGTGAGTATAGTGCTATGAAGCTACTTGAAGTTTTACATACCTGAATATGCTGGGCCACAGAGAGGAAATGGAAGGAGGAGAGGGTCACAGGGAAGTTGAGCAACTCAGGTTTCACTTTAGTACCTTTTGGGGGAGCCCATGCAGGAGTCAAGTCATTAGACTTGGAGGGCCTTACAGCGTTTCTGATTCCAACTCTTGCTTTACAAGTAAGAGCATGGAGGCCCTGAGAGGTTTAGGTCACAGGCTGGCTTGTGACTAGAAATGGCTGTGTCCCCTTTTTCCGCTCTTTTCTGCTGTCTACCCTGGCCACTCCCCAAAGTCAGTTGTTGAGGAGGAGCAGGTTTGGATCCCTGATGAGGGGAAGGGTGTCAGACTGGTCTTTGTTGTTTTATGGGGCAGGAACCCTGAGAGAAGCAAGGAAAGAAGGTCGTGAGACTCAGGGTGCCCCTACGAGGCCATTCCTTGTGGCCCAGAAACACCTTCCAAGTGAGAGCCTTTTCCTGGTTGATGGAACACATGCCCACCCTGGCGAAGTTAGGCTTTGAGGACTGTCATTCCAGAGAGCAGGCAAAGGATTATCTGCAGGCTTGACATGAAATTTTTCTTTTCATACTAAATTAGTGAATTATACAAGGCATAGGTTGGTTGAAGTTTTTGTGATGCTTGTCATAGACTAAGCAACCGTGGCAGGAAATTGTTGTTGTTTTTAAATCAAACATAAGTGTGACCAGATAACTAGGTGTTTTGTTTTGGAATGCAGTAAAGGTAGTCTCACTAATGCCTACTCTTCGGTCTATGCAGATAGCTTTTTCTTTAATTTCTTTTTTTACCCTCACCCTAGGACGTTTTCATTTGATATTTAGAGAGAGAGGGGAAGGGAGAGAGAGAAACATTGGTACGAGAGAAGCACCTATCAGTTGCCTCCTTGGGCACCCAGACCGGGATCATATGTGTCTAGACTGGGGGTCACACATGCCCATACCTGGACCAGGGATGAACCTATGACCTAGGTATGTGCCCTGACTGGGAATCGAACCCATAACCTTTCAGTTATGGGCCAGTGTTCCAACCACTGAGCCACACGGGCCAGGACGCAGATAATTTTTTAATGTGTATGTTATTCATACTTTGATGTATTACAAATTTAGAGTTATGTGAAGTTTTTCTACGGCCTCTCTGAGTTGCCTATTTGCTTGCAGGCCAAATTATACTTCCTCCATTCCAAAGCAGTATGGATAGAACTAACGTCGAACTTGGATTATGAAAGGCTTAGTTTTCCAGAGCTCTCTGTACTGTTGTACTACTGGCAGGGCAAAGTGAGTAGAAACACAGTTATTTCGTTTAAGAAAAAAGTTGCTTGTGTTTTCTCTGTGACACAGCTAGCAGATAGAGAAGAATAGTTCCCAAAATGGGCAGGTTAAAGAAAAAAGTAGGTAGTGAGCTGCTTCAGACTTGTAGAAGGTGCCCTCCCCTCCCGTGCACTGTTCAGAGAAGAGAAGGGGGCGTATTATAAATACATGTGACCTTCTTCAGTCTTAGAACTTCTCTTCAGAATAGTCTCCCAGCATCCAGAGGATAAGGAGCATCATTCACAATGAGGGTTAAGTGCAGAGAAGCATTGCTCTGGTTTTCTTGGTGGGACTTTATCCTGTGAAAAACTGTTACCAGCATATTTGGAGATACTTTTTTTTTTTAAGATTTTATTTATTTATTTTTAGAGAGGGGGAAGGATGGGAGAAAGAGAGGGACTGAAACATCAATGTGTGAGAGATACATCGATCAGCTGCCTCTTGCACGCTTGCAGCTGGGGACCTAGCCTGTAACCCAGGCATGTGCCCTGACCGGGAATCGAACCTGCAACCCCTTGGTCCACAGGTTGGCACTCAGTCCACTGAACCACACCAGCCAGGACATACTGTCTTGTTTTTTAAGACAGTTCATTATAGTAAATCTTACTATCAGAAATAACTAGAAATTACAGTAGCTGTTGCAACAAGCTCAGTTAGAAAGTGTTCATCAAGATCATTTACTTCCTGGTTTTTCCACTCTAGTTTTCTCAACAAGAGAATGTTAATTTCTTGTGGATGGATACTTTTTTTATCCTTTTCCCAAAACGCGTGTTTTCCTTTAATATCCTCTCCATAGAACTTTGGAGATGGCTGCAACTGATGCCTGAAATTGTAAAGTACGTTTCTCCCCATCTGTAGTCCTTTAGGACATGGAATTTTATAGTCAGACAGATGGATTGAAATCCTGTCTTCACCCCTTACTAGCTTTTGTACCTTGGACTACTAGCATGGATAAGCCTTGGTTTCTTCATCTGTAAAATAGTTTCTGTAAAGCATTTAGCAAAAGCTGCCACTGGGTCATTGCTCACATTGTTAGTAATAGTAAAAATATGAATAATAGTTATTAATATTATTGGTGATGGGCTTTTTGAGATTAAAGTACTTTGTGATCTGTGGCGTATTTATGAGAACCAAAGAAGCCCTAAGAACCAGTAGGATAGACCAAAGAATGTAGCCACAGGAAGAGTGCATGTTTAGAACATCAGTGTGATGTCTACTGGCCAGCTGAAATGTACCCAGCATTAAGACTAGGGAGGCAGCCCAAGTACTTCTCAACAAGTCCCAACCCCTCCTAGAGGTGCACTTGTCTCCCAGGCTGACCCAGGAATCTGCTGTGTCGGACCACTTTGTCTCAGGCAAATGCCACCTCAGGTTCTGTTGGAAGTTTCCACTATACTCCCCCAAAGAAAGTTTTAGTTGAAGTTATCAGAGCTATTTCATTGATTTTGATTCAGGTCTTAATTAAAGTGATCTCAATTTGCAAAATGTCTAGCCACGAATACGGTGCTTGCTGGTGCCCTGAGCACTGGAGAACTCCAGGAAGCTTTCAAAAGCCAGTGCCGAGATTGTCCCCGCCACACCCCATCTCCAACCCCACCCCACCCCACCCCCCCCACCCCACCCCCCCAGCAACTACAGAGACAATACCTGTCATTCTCGTGTAGAATTGGCTTGGAATATTAAGTTTCCCCAGACGATGACTTACTAATAGAAACCCACTTAGAATAAATGGACCCAGTGTTTGTCTCAAGTATGAGGACTATGCTGTGCATGATTTACAAAGGCTTTGCGGGATGTCCTTGCTTCCATAAATCAGGATCAATATTTTTTAGAAAGAAGTTTTTATAGATAAGCCATATCATTATTTGATAATCCGACATCATTTTCAAGTAGTTAAAAGGGTCATTGGACAGAACCCAGTGGACTGATCTTGGCCTCCTAATTTGAGGACTGAAACTCCACATGCCCTCTAAATTAGGAGCTTACTTGAATATTTTATGGGGAAAGATTTTCTTTTATGTAGAATAATTTTCATGTCAAATGTGGGTTCCCCCTTTTACCCACCTGATCCTAGCTTTTCCCTTGTGAAATTTATTTTAAATAGAGATGAAGGAATGAGAGAGCAGGTAGAATGGAACCGAGGGAAATGAACCATGAAAAAACCCTGATGGTCCATGTTATTTGTCCTTGGCATTCTGACAGAGACCAGCAGTTCAGCTGCAGGCTCCCATGAAGTCAGGGATGGTGTGAGCTCAGAGGAGGCCGCTGGAACATTCTCTCTTTTTCCTCCCAGACAGTGCTCCACCTCTCTATCAGCAGTGAGTGACTGGAGGGTTTCATAGGCCATAACTTCTATGGTTTGACCATCGATGCCGGTGTGACCCTGTATGAATAACATGTGCCCCGCAGCTGGTGCAGTTCTGGACTCTGGGCCTGCGAGTGGGGCTCTCCATGCCCGTGGGGCCTGCCGGCCAGCATGCATGACAGTGTATCCCTGAGTGGAGGGAGAATGTTTTTAGGGAGAATAATTTTATTGCTGCCTTCTCAAAATAGAGGAAATACTCAAGGAGAGAAGGGGATAAATATAGCATTTCCGTTTTCCTGCTGTTCCATTCTTTTCCACAGCATTTCATTTCTCATAAGATGAACTTTTGCCCTATCAACTTCAACTGTAAATAATTCCATACCATTTCTATCAGATTGGCTCTGTTACCACTTACGTACTTACTGTTGTTTTTTTTCTTATTCAGAAACTTTGTACAGATAAAAATAATCCTCAAATGCTTGTCTCTTGGGCATGGCACATGGGCAGAGGCTTCCAGCCGGGACCTTCTGTAGGTAGGTAGCAGGGGCAGCCTTAGTGTCCTGGCTGTGGAGAGTCAGAAAACCCTGGAGACTCTGACTAGCTTGTCCTTGCACTTATTTCTTCCATGACCCATTTCCCAACAGGGATATTGCATATGCTTGCTGCCCTGCGCCTTAGTCTTCACAAATGTCGTCAGCTCACAGCATTCAGATACGGCCCCGTTGTCTGGCCGTGTCCACAGCAACAGTGCTGGTTGCTGTGTAGTCTGTCGTCCTCCTGAGAGAGGGGGTGTGTCAAAGGGTTCTGTGGTGAATCCGCAAAGCAGAACTGATACATTGGCCATCCCGCCCAACTGAATAAAGCAGTGAGTATATATATAGGAGGTGCTTGGTAAAAGTTGACTCGTTAGGTGATGGGAGGTGAAGGCAGATAAGTTGTCTTAGGACGTCATGCACAGTGTGTCTGTTTACCAGACTGAGGATTTTCATTATGCAAAGTTATGAAGTTGATACTGATTTTAACAAATAAAACCTGACCTTGAGGTTTAGGAAGTAAGTGACTTGTATTAGATTTTAGTATATGAACTAAACATAAGAATTTCCTGATTCTCCCATTTCCTGATTGTTCGTAGTGTCCATTATCATGCTTAGCCTTGTGCCCGGCCTGGGTTTGTCCTTCACAAAGGTCCTGTGTTCATAGGGCAGTGGACTCCGCATTCCCAGGCCCAGCACTGCCCCACCAGCAGCAGGCAGTAATAAGTAAGCTCCTCCTGGTTACCGGCTAATAGGGCCGTGACCCAGTTTGAACTCTGTAATAAGGAAAGAGCAGATTTATTTGCTCCCCCTGAGTGCCTCCCTCCCCGTGTGCTCCTTTATTATCTTTAAGAGGAAATTAAACAGCAAAATTCTGCATTCTCATAATGTTAATGGCCTGATGTCATCTTTTCCACTCTGGAGTCAAGAAAGTAAGAGAGACAACGAAAACACAGATGTTAATGCTTTGTAGTTGCCCAAGGCTTCAGCTGTAGGCTGTGTGTGTGTGTGTGTGTGTGTGTTAACAGCTTGGAGGTATAATTCACATATCTTAAAACTCAGTGTATATAATGCACTGATTTTTTAGTAAATTTTCCAACCTGTTCAGTCATCACCAGTCCAGTTTTAGAACATTTGCATCATCCCACTAATATCCCTGATGCCCATTAGCAGCCACTCTCCATTTCCTCTTCTCCCCAGCCCTCAGCAGCCAGTAATCCACTTTCTGTTTTTATAGATTTGCCTTTACAGACATTTCATATCAGTGGAATCATATAACATGGGAGCTTCTGTGTTTGCCTTCTTTCACTTAGCATAATGCTTTTGAGGTTTATCTGTGTTGTACCATGTGTCAATACTTTGTTCCTTTTTATTCCTGAATAGTATTCCATGGTGTGGATATAGCTCATTTTTTCTGTCTGTTCACCAGTTCATGGGCATTTGGGTGGTTTCCAGCTTGGGGCTGTCATGAATGGTGCTGCTGAAGAGACTTAGTTTTTGCAGTTGTCTCAGGTATACCTAGGAGTCATATCGTAAATTCATGTTTAACTTTATAAGGAACTGCCAGGTGGTTTCCCAAAATGGCTGTACCATATTACATTCCCGCCAGTGACGTGTGACGGATTCCTGTTTCTCCATGCCCTTACCACAGGCTATATCTAAGGAATAATCTTAACCTTTGACTCTTACTTTATATTTTTATAAACAAAGGAAAGCTAGGAACTACTGTGAGGTTTTTGCAGTTTTTTAAGCATTATTAACGCACATTAACTAAAATTTCAGTCCTTGGTACTCCATCCTCTCTAATACTGAGGTTCCACCACCGGCCATACTTGCGTTAGTTTAACAACATTCTGTTTGTTTTCTCTTGTAAACTTGATATAAAATATGGAAGATGTGTATGTGTGAGAGATGTTAATTGTCTAAACACTAAATTAGTTTACTTTGAGAAGGAATTTTTTTTGGGGGGGGGGGACCTTTTTATTTAGTCTCTCTGTTACTCAAACCAAAGGTTGTAAGTTTATATTCCTGATTATGCACATTGTCTTAATATAAAGTAGACACACATGCCTCTAGAACCTTTTTTATGATTCTTTAAATAATTAAATGATAAAGTTTTTATTTATGGAATTAGGTAGCTTTTAAGGGTTCTCTCTTAAAAATGCAGCTAGGGCTGTTTTCAAAGACCTGATAAACACTATCCAAGAAGAATTTATCACATCATTGGGCACAGCAGAGGTCACTATGCACTGTTAAGACCACATGGCGAAAGTTGTTCATTATTTTTGTTTATTCTAGGATTTTCAGGTATGTTTTATTTTGGCAATGAGCTTATCAAATACACTTACTTTTCTAAAGAAGTCATATAGCCAATCATAACCAAGCATTCCGTTAAAATAGCTCTTTCGTCATGGGTGAAGGTCATGACCACTCTTTGGACCTGAGCAGAAGCGTGTGTCTCAGAACACTCAGTAAAGGCCGTTTGTCTTTTGAATTTGTGCTTGTCCAAAGTTTGTTTTATCAGTGACCGGGTAAAAATAATATTCTTCAGGGGGCACATGACCTACCAACAAGGAAGGATGTGGGGCACCCATGCGACAGATGACTGCGGGAGGGGAATAGTGGCAGAGATGATTTTCTTAGGGTCTGGTATCGGAATAGACAGTCTCAACTAAACACAATTTGCATGAATTATTCTGGCCTACTTTGGCACTTTGTTATGAGGGGGCATTTTGGTACAAAGGAGTGGTTCTCAGTGGTGCAGAATAACCCTCCTGAGGTGACATGAGTGTCACAATGATTGGAGGCGCTCCAGGCTTTCAGTGGGAAGAGTCCAGGAGTGTGATGCTGGCTGTGCCCAGCCCTTTCTAGCATGGCAAGGATTCCGGCACCTCCTGCACAGCCTTTAGGGCACCTGCTGGAGGATTCTACAAGTGAAAAACCTATGTTTAATATTTGAGCTTAGAACGCCTTTTATATGCACAGTTTTAATATTTACTGAACTTTGTAGTAATGCTACTGATGGGTAAATCTGGGAAGACTGTACTCTGTTGAATTTTTACTGTACTCTGTTGAAGACTTGTTGGCCATTTCAGAAAATCTTGTCATCAGTAAGGATGCTTTTGTGTCTTAACTAAGCACACCTGCTTCAGTTTGACACTAAGTTGCTGTGTTCACAGGAATTCCCGCCTCTCATTCTCTTGTACAGTGGTACTCACACTAGTAAATATTGAAATCCATAACAATGCATTCTGACCCACTTTCCTTTTAATTCATCTTTACGTTATAGATGGGGCATTGTATTATGATCCCCTCTCCCATTGTTTGTGTTATATGTGTTAAGGTGCCTAAGAATTTCATTTCAAGATCCTTTTACAAGTGAGGCATTGTTTCTGATAACGCGAGAGCAATTGGCTCCAGGTTACAACAGGCTTTTGGTCTATGTTGCTGAAATACTAAATTCTTGTGACTATGGGGTGAAGTGGCAAGCTGATGAGAGGCAGTAGCAGCTCTCCGAGGATGCAGGGGACAAAGCTTCCAGGTAATTGTGGGGGCGGGTAGCTGCCTGTCATTGATCTGTGCTCATTTTCTGCGAATTGATTCTCTGATGGGCTCTGTGGGGTGGTGTTCCTCAAGACTCAGCTTTCTCTACTTGCCATCTTCCCCTGTGCAGAATCCTCTGGTCACTGTGTACCGTCTCGGAGGAAAATAGGTGTCAAGAGACCCGCCCTATATTTCTGAGAAGAGATGTGGCTGAGAGGTATAGGGCAGAGATGAGAATGAACAATTAAGCTGGCTGGCTTGATCACGTTACTAAATTTCTTATTGGCATGAAATAGATGCAGACGTTAACTCATCTTACCAATCTCAGTTTCCTGGGTCTTTGCCCTTCAGCCTGTGTGTTCCTGGTGAGGAGACATGCCCCAGTCCCACACCAGAGTGGCCCATTCCAAAGCCTGTGTTTTCTCCTCAAGGGTAAAGTGACTTGGAGCCCTTGCGTGTCAGTGCCTTTCTCCCTGTGTGCTGCATTTCACCCTCCTACAATCTCTGTACCAACCCCCCCCCCTCGTACTCTCAGATACCTGCTATCCATTCATTGCCCCAGGCCACCTGGTGCATGCCAGTCACTCCTTCACCTGTGGTTTGAGAGACGTGGTGCTTTACCTGCCCCTCACAATTTTAGCACTAATGAAAGGTTGTAAATTTTCTAATAATAATTGTTTTCTTCCCTTCCAATTTGTTGCTGATATTTTAGACATTTCATTGTTTATAAGCACGTTTTCCAGCAGCTTGTCCGGGACACAGAGAAGAGGAGAAAAGTTAATTCAGCCATATGATGGAAGCTTCTGTGGAAGGTTTACTCGGGGACAGGAGGCTGGAATGCATTTAGTTTGGTTTCATTTGTAATAACTGAGTCCACACTTAATATAAAAAGTTGAGTTTCCACTGGACCGTGGCATGTTTGAGAGGCTCTTGGTAGAATCTGAGTAACACACGGGGTGGTGACAGCCGTCCGGCTGCAGCACCCAGCAGGCTGGCCACTGGGCAGATCGTTGAGCCCCGGACTGAGTGCCGAGCTGACTGCTGCAGTCCTGGTGCGCTCCCAGGTTCTGCACAAAGGAATCCAGTTTTATTTCTTGGTGCGGTGCCTATCCTGTATTTTTATTTCAGTTCAGCATATTTTACCCTCTTCTAGTTTCAAATAATCCAACCGGAGCCAAGAAAATTAACATTTTTTTCTCATTATAAAAGTGATACTGTGTACTAGAGAAAATGTAGAAAATACAGGAAGGTATAAAGAAGAAAATTGAAAACTACTAGTAATCCAGTCATCCAGAGAGCTACTTACTCTTGGTGTAATTTCGCGTTTGTCCTTTAAGTCTTAGAGAAAATAATTATTGAAGAAGAAAGGGAGTGTGTCTTATATTTGTGACTTATACTTTGTGACTTGAAGGGTGGCAGTTTATTGGGGCTACTTTTTAATTTTTTTTAATTAATCGAATTCAGTGAGTTTGAAATTCTACCTTTTTGGAAAGATCTGTTCTGTGCCTTTCAGAAAAGTAACTTGATTAGCAATGAATACTGGATTTCAGCATTTAACTGCAGCTGCCGTCCTGGCTTTCCCAGGACTTACATACCTTAAGTAAATCTGTTTGAAACCCATCCCTGAGTAGTGGAGTAAACTTGATCTCATGAATCGGTGGTAGGTTTGTTGGGGCAATGAGGGCTTGTGGATTATAAGCACACACCTTGCAGATGTGGTAGGTTCATTCCAAAGTATGGCAGTATAGCGAGTCATAGTCTTTTTTGTTGGTGGAGGGTCACACCTTCAGTTTGTTAAAAAAACACATCTGTGAAGTGCAATACAATGAGGTCTACCTGTACTCCTTTTACCTTTGACTTTGTGTGTGACCATCGATGTAAAAAGTGGTAGCAGCCTTGCTGTGTTTCCTCTTCCTCTCCCCACATGAATCAAACTGACATCCATTTTAGGAACTGAGCGTGTGCTTACCTTGTGACTTGTGCTTGGAGTTTGTAGTCACAATATGGAAATTACGGAAGATGAGCCTCTGTTCAGCAATTAACTATGAGGCCAGTTCTGTTCTACTTTAGGAGTAATGCTGAAATTGATAACTCCCAGCTTATTTCTAAGGAATATACAGCTCTACAGCCATTTCCTGTTTTCTGGATTTTATTAAAATGTAAGTAGTCTTGACTTCAAAGTAGTATAATCAAATCCTGAAGAGGGTATTATTCTAATGCTTTGCCTCTTCTTTGGTATTTTTGCTTTATCATTGGCCTGGGCTGGTTTATCTGCCCACCTTGCTGTCTGCGTTGGTGAAAACTCTTCCCGGTGCGGCTTGGTCCCAGGCTAATGGAAAGCACGGAGTTTGCAGTACCCAGTGCATCCCTGGGGTGGGCAGGCACACACACCTGGCCCACAAATTGCACTTCATGATCAAATTTGGGTGATGAATAGTAATCATTTTGATAATTAACAGATTTCTCTTGAATTTACCTGTATTTACTTCAGTGAAGTGGAGTCAGTGTTCCTCTTTGCTTTTGCTCCTCATGATCTGCTCTTCCTAGTTTAAAAAGAATGTCTTGAAATGTAAGTGGACACCCTTCTCTCCCAGGCATCCAGTAGCAGAACATATTCTGGTTGTCATGCACACATGCTCCCAGAGTGCCAGAATATGATGTCATGTAGGTTTCCATTTTAATGTGAGAAGGAAGTAAGTCCATCAGAGCAGTTTTTCTAGAAACTGATACTACCTGATAGAAACCCGGCCTCTGGCAAAGGCCAAGAGCACAGCTGTGTGCAGACACGCAAACAGTGGCCACAGAGAGGTGGAACGGAACCAGAACTGCACACCCCTGAAAGGAAGCAGTTGGGTGTCACTCCCACGAGGAACCAAACAATTGCTCAAGTTCACCTCCCACCTTAGATCCTGTTCTAGCCCAACACCTGGAGGGTGGGAGAATGAAAACATACACTTCCTAAATGGTTGCTGGATCATGTCATTTTAGGTTTCCTTTTGGAAAAGTATCTCAATTCAGACATGTGAACACTGTCTGCTCCCCCATCTTGCAACTTGTCTCAGGTATCTGGAGAATTTTCCTATTTGTAGACTGAGTACCACAACTAAGAAGCTTTGGTGCTCTATAGCCCCCACCCCTTCTTTTGATTACATGTGATTCTGCTAAAGATGTCTTTTTCCAGTGCCAACAGGGACATGAAGTTCCTTGGTCCCCGAAGCTTTTTGTACTTTGTGGTTTCTCTTATCTTGTTGTATTAACCGTAACATGGAAAGAGGCTTGATCTGAAGACACATGGCCCAGGATATTGAACTAAAACATGGTGTCCCACAAACCGTCTGACATGATTCAAAGTGGGCCTGGAAACATGCTTTATCATATGTGTACAAGAAAACACCACTGGCCCTGCCTGGCCAAGGCCAGCTATCTGTAGTGTGCCTTCCTTTCCGGGTCACCCCTCCTGGAACTGTGGGTACACCCCCTGGCCCTCCTGGGGTGCTGGGGCCGGGCAGGCCTTCTACAGGTACAGGGGTGCCCTTCTGGCCCTGAGGGTCTATCAGTCCCCACACAGCCCATCAGAGGGCCTGTCCCTTCAGGACAAGAGTGGGCTTCTACCCCCAGGCAAACAGGGTGGGTCCTGCAGCACTGGTTTGAATACCCACCTCTCAGGTAAGTTCTCAGGTAAGAAAGTTCCGTCATTCAAAGATGTGAAACCGGAAGCCTCAGGGTGCAATCAGAGGGGGGCCATCGAAAGACATGTTTACCCTTGCTGTGGATGTCCAGTAGCTGACCTTCTCCTAGGATACCCTCTGCTCCAAGGCACGGGACTTCACTTAAGCACATTTCAGTAGCACCAGAGTCTGGCTAGTTAGAACTAGTAAATAATAGGTGTTTTCTAGGAATAAGTACACATTCATTGAAACAAATCTGTGAATACATAACTGAATAAAGTCAGGGCTGGGTGCTTTGTAGCTCCCAATTCTGTGCCTTTATTTATTTTTTTTTAATAGCACTTTTTAAAATTTTTAGAGAGTGAGAGAGAAACATCAATTTGTTGTTCCACTTATTTCTGCAATCATCGGTTGATCTTATTACCCTGACCAGGGATTGAACCCACAACCCTGGCTTATTGAGATGACGCTCTAACCAACCGAGCTACCCAGCCAGGGCCTATGTGTTCTTAATCTGTGATAAAGTTGCCTATCACTGATTTTATAGGCTGAGCTGCCCTGCAAGTTTCCCAAGGCCTTTACTGAGTAGGGATTTGTGTGTGCTTGTGTGTAATGGGGATAAGGATTTTTCTAATATTGTGCCAAGGGATAGAACACTGGAGTTCCTTTTAGAATGGCTGTTTTTAGGGTACCCACATAACTTCCAAGGAGATTTCAACGGGGAACAGTGCAGTTGGAGGCAGCCTGATGTGGTTTGGGGGTAGGATCCGGTAGCTTCAGCCAACACAGATAGCTAAAAATAGTCCCACGGCTGGGTGCTGTTAATCTCTTCACTGCTGGGCCACAGTTGGCACAACTGAAGTGCTTACCTAGTGTGTCCTCATTTTACCTCTCCTTCTGATACCTTTGTTCCCCTTTTTGGTGCTAGTCTGTCTCTTGACCTGTCGATTCAGGTGCTTCATGCCCTCCAAGTGCCCAGCGTGTCTTTCCATTCTCATCTCTAATCTCCAACCCCCACATGGTGACTCCTTCCCTCCAACAGAACCTGCTCATCCAGTTCCCCTCTCCCTCCACTCTCTAGTATGCTTCTAGCTTGCCTTTCTTCCGTAGGTGCTGTGATAAACCAGTAGAAGTAATGGGCTGACATGGGTGGTCCTCTCTATCAGTCAGTGATTCTTCATGTTAAGAGAAGTTTACTGGAAGTACAGTTCCATAACTCAAAGTTTTCCCCTTCTTGAGAATGAAATATTAGGCTAGTTATATGACACTATAATTAATAATAAATTTAACCTATTTAATATGCCTTTCTTCAAAAGGTCACATGGGAAATTTTTGATTTAGAAATATGAAGTTTATATTGAGTCCTTGGCAAGATTTTGCAAATCACAACACTTTTTTTGTATTTATTTTATGGTATTTCAGAAATGGGAATAGAGTGTGAAACACATAATGAGGCTACATACAGGAAGAGTAAAAATCATGTTACAGCCAGAAGTTGAATGCCCAAAATTCCATGAATAAGCAATTCAATTTGGTATACTATAAATAGAAATTTTATAATATCAAATTATATTATTTTGTTAACCAAATGGAAATTTAAAGATTTTGTATATTCTGTTCCTGTTTTGTTGTCAGCTATTAGTGCAATGAAGCCATTCAACATGAGAGACTTGTTTCTAAATGACCTGTTAAGGACATGCCCCCCTCTTTGTCATCTACTAGAAGTTTGATTCCAAGTTCTGACATTCATGGTGCTTTGTTCATGGGGTGCATATTTGAAGGCTAGAGATTTTTTAGCTACATCTGAAAGATCATACTCTTATTTTTTCCTCAAAGCAAAGATGTGGGCACAGATTATTTCAGCTTTATTCTAACTATATTTTGGATAATAAGCTTGGAAAGGTGTCTTTATAAAGGGAATCCTTGACAAAGGAAAGTAACCCGTTAAAACATGCTCTTCCCCCCACCCATTTTCTCCTTCCTTGCAAAATTGGTCAGTTTGAGAGCATAGCATCAGAACTCTCAAATTGAGTTCTCTGACACATGCCACAGAGACGAGAAAATCTGAGAATTATAAATGGGACAGAAATGACATGAGAGGTGAGGTTACAGTTTAAAAGTAAAGTTGAGCTTGTCTTACACCTCTTCTTCGATATTGGTAATTTTCCCTTTAAACCAGACACTGCTGCCTCATTTGGCTCATCAGTGTTTATGTGGGCTAGAGGCACTCATTGTTTAGAAAATGTAAATAACCTAATGAAGAAAGGTTGGAGTAGTCATGCTTTTAGTTCTGAGCAACTGAGAGTCTTTGCTTTGACATGAGCCACACTGAGATGAGCAGATACTATTTCAGTGATGTAATGTGGACCACTAGAAA
This sequence comes from Mormoops blainvillei, assembly GCA_004026545.1. Classification (NCBI taxonomy): domain Eukaryota; kingdom Metazoa; phylum Chordata; class Mammalia; order Chiroptera; family Mormoopidae; genus Mormoops; species Mormoops blainvillei. Next base: position 81,939 of record PVJD01002128.1, on the reverse strand, counting down.
GAGGGGCTTGACAAGCAGGCCTTGCTGTGATTCTCTCTAATGTCTGGATTGGATTAACTGATACAGTTCTGGTTTTGTTATGAAGCTAGGAGAGAAGGTATATGAGGTGTCTTCAGCTTTAAGAAGGAGCATGAAAACTGTAGAGATCTCATAGAGGCTTTTGAAGTGTTTTTTAATCAACACCTCAGAACATTGTTGGTAGTTTAGTTATGAGTAACCGTTTTAAGTTTCTGGTATAACATTTTTGTATCTACCTTTTAGTTTTTATTATGACTTAAAAATTTTTTTTTCCTTTATTAACTTCTAACCACTTTATCTTAAGAATTCTTTCTGAAGTCAGTTTATTTTAACCAGAAAACTGATTAGAATTCATTGCTAAAAAATGATAGACTGGACAAATGACCATGAAAAATATTTTTGTCCTTGGCACCTAAAAGTCATTGCCCAGAGTATTGCCACATGTGTTCATAAAAGGTGAGCAGGGGTTTTATTATTTGAGACTATGGTGTGGCATTTTGGACATCAAAACTCAGTGAGTTCAGGTGTTTTCCTTGGAGTTTAACTTGCACTTTCCCCTGGAATATTCACATTTCTCTTCTACCCCTCACTTTATGGGTTAAATAAGGCATAATATTCATTCTGGACAATCTAAGAGATTGCTGAAGGACTTTGGAATGGGCATTTTTGGAGTAGTAAACAGTTCGATCAGGGCTGCGAAAAGGAAAGCCCGCAGGCTGTTCGTTCCCCTTCGGCTGCTGTCCATAAGCCTTTAGACACTCGTGGAGAAAGGGAAGCGCTTAGTCCTGAGAACTATGGCAACATTACAAGTGATTTATCTAAATAGTGCAGCCCATTACCTGACAGAACAAACTAATAAATTCCTAAGGGTTGATCTGGCTTTACTTTCTGATTGACAGTGATCCTGACCAGCTTTCTGACTGAGTCCCCATTTACCATATGGGACAAGGAGTGTGATGACATGGTGGGGAATGGTGACCCCTCAGACATGTAGGAAACACAGGAGCTCTTTAGATAAAAGTTGCTCAGTGTAGGAAATAAATTTAGTATGGGAAACCTCCCCTCTATGTCCATCTTTTCATCCATGCTTCATGCAAAGTAAGTTCTTAGGCCTGTGTTACCCAAATCTAAAGTTATACATACTATCTTGACACAGGGGAAGGAATATAAATTTCTTGAAGAAGTAAGTGCATTCAAGCAGGGTTAAAAACAAAACAAAACAAAACACTAAGCCCTGACTGGTGTGGCTCGGTTGGGCGATGTTCCACAAAGCAAAAGGTCGCTGGTTCTCCTTCTGGTCAGGGCACGTGCCTGGGTTGTGGGTCTTGTCCCCAGTTAGGTGTGTGCAAGGGGTGACTGATGTGTGTTTCTCTCTTACATTGATGTTTTTCTCTCCCTCTCTTTCTCCTTCCCTTCTCTTCTCTCTAAAAATAAATAAATAAAATCTTAAAAAACATTGGTTTCTCTGCAGTTATACTGAAAGTGATGGTATAACCAAAGCAGATTCCCTGGAAAGCTAGGAGACCATCAACCTTGAATGACAGAGTAGATATGAATGAACCCAGCCCAGAGAGCGCTTGGGAAACATACTGTTTCCACCAGCTACTTTTTAGCATTAGGCTGTGAATTCTTCTATCTTTGGTTTCTAGACAACTTGCACAAATTTTAAATCCACACATAGGCATATACACAAACTTCCCTTCCCTCCCCTGCTCCTCAAAAAAACTGAATACAATGATAGAAAGCCTAATGACATAACTAACCCTTGGTAACCACAGCAAACAAATCCAGCCCCCTGCCTGATGATTTAGAAATTCTGGTGGTTAAACCTAGTAAATAAAGACAATGCAACTGTAAATAACTCCTTTTGTTGCAAAATGATTAATATTTCTATAATGCAAGCAAATCATGGATACTCTGCCTCCAAGGTCCCCTGCAAAAGAAGGGATTTCTTCATGGGAATGGCTTTTAATAAGGGAGATTTTTTATTAGTCCTGCATTGTGATTCTAAGAAGTCGTAGATCTTGTTATCACCAGCAACCAGCAGCAAGCTCTGTCCGTAAAGGAATACTAGATGGTGTCCTGAATGTTGACTTTATTAGCCTTACCCAGTCATTGCTTCTGGATGGGCAGGTGCTCATCAGTGTGTCCCCTGTCACCAGGAGGGACGTAACAGGAGCAGTCTCAGAGCCAGTGTAGCTTAATACCATTATTGAAGATTTGGACTTGAAGATAACCTTTGGTGAATTTATCGACCAGGCAGGCTTCATAAGGTTGCCAATAAATTTGGCAGTTTAAGTGCTCTTGTTAGACCTAGCACTACTTAGATTCCTGTGGGGAACCGACCAGCTCTAGGTTTGAAAGAAGGACTGTTGTGGACCTAATGGATGGACAAGTCAGATACAGCACCTATAGGTATGTGTTCAATGTCTTTAAATATTTAAGAGTATAATGGCAGGGAAGGTTAGGAGGGGATCAGCCAGGCTACTTTATATACTTTTGGAGTCTGCATCTTGAGCAACATGGATCAATTTGAGGCAGGTCCAAATAAAAGTAATATTGTGGAGGTAAAAAATAAGACCTATGGGAAAAGTTTTTAAAAATTCAATTTGTTCTGTCTAGTAACAGCAGTGTTCAGGGCTCTAGGGATGAGCTGCACTGGCTTCTGACCTTTGTGCCTCCAGACAAGTCATTCGGGGCCTCTTGGCTTTAAACTCTCCTGTAAAACGGAAGCCAACCATCCTTCCAGCTTTATGTTTATTCCTATATTCAAAGGAGATGATTGCAAGTTACTCTTTATTTTCACAGCACACAAATGAAGAGAGTTAAAATTGCATTGGCAATTTTAAGAATAACATTTTTACAAGTAACGAATGAAGTGATTTAAAATGTTATCTGCAAATTTAAGAATATTTTTACAAATAATAGGTCAGTGATAAATATACTATGTTAGTAATAGAAACAAATTATAAATTTATGTATTTTTACATTGCTGTCTTCAGTGTTAACTATTTGTGGATTTGCCAAAAACTGAATCACAATTTTTTTGAGAGAGGGGAAGGGAGAAAGAGAAACATCGATGTGTAAGAGAAACATCGTTTGGTTGCCTTTCAAATGTACCTCAGCAGGGGACCTGGCCCCATAATACAGGCATGTGCCCTGACTGGGAAACAAAGCAGCGACCTTTTGGTTTGCAGGATGACATCCAACCCACTGAGCCACACCAGTCATGGCTGGATCACAATTTTAAATAAGTCCTATCCTACCAGCAAAACACAGCATTTTACTTAAGTAATACCTTTCTCAAAAGCTTTATGGCAAGCTATACAAACAGAAACAAGTTACGAGTTTGCTCTTTCGTTTATCCCTGCTATGGCATCATGTTTGTTTATGTATTCAGTCATTTTTTTTTATTAATTTTAAGAAATCCTTAAAATTGCCACTTGCATTATTTACTGTCAGGAACAAGGACCTGTGATGGCAGACTAAATAAGATTGCTGATATGACTTTATTCAGAGTTGTAAAAATGGTTTTTGAGATCTTTTTTTTGTCACTGCAAGATTGGTATATTTCTTTTTCCCACAGAACAAAAGCAGGCTAAAGATACTATTTTAATTTAATTTAATTCTGGGGATATAATAACATTAGGAGCCACGGAAAAGGAACTAGAAGAGGAGAGCCCAGGCCTTACAGTTAGCCCTGTGTCACACAGAGCAGCAAAAAGTCACACCTGGTTGGTCCTCAGTTCCAGAGGACCTCAGTTGGGGAGAGAGGAGCATGGGGCAGGCGGCTTGGAGGCCACAGGTGCGCCAGAGGCTTGCACCTACATTGAGAGCAGCAATTGCCCAGACAAAATCAGACAGCCATTACTTTCCTGTCCTTTGTAAAATTTAATGCCCAGCCTCTTTTTCTGCATTTTATTTCCCCATTTTGGAACTATATTACTATCAGGAATGGTTTTCTGAGAACCAGAGACCAAGGAGGGCTGTATATCCTGGTGTTGCAATTCTACTAATAAAACAGATGATCAAACACAAAGCCAAGTTTAGCTTTCAGCCTTTGACCAATGTAAAGCCACATGATAAACGCCTTTTTCTAAAGGAAAACACGCCTGGGCCCAGGTGTGTCTCATCTTGGGCTGCTTCCCACTGCTTGAGGCTCCACATTTTCCAGTTCTTTCCCAGACTCTGTCTCCATTCCTGAGGTTAAAGGGGAGAGCAGGGATATCTGTTTTCTTTTTACTCCTTCACTTATTTTGGACAAGGTGCTAAGAGACACTGGTGATGCACGCTTTCCTGGTCCCTCCAGGTTGCATGTTAATGGAGGTGGGGGCCACACTGCAGAACCGCCCTTCGTCTCAGTGGCCTTCTCTTACACTGAGTCTTCATTTTCAGTGATCCCAGCTGTTCATCTTGGTTCAGCTCTGCAGGCAGTAATGAGAACCAATGCTAGAAAAAACATGAGGTGAGAAATGATTGGAAAAAATTGTTTTTCTAATGTAAGACATGGTGAAGAATTGCATGTCATTCCTCAGTGAAGAGTTTACCTGGAAAGATAAGGCTGGTTAATCGTTTCCCTTTAGAAAATGAAACAGTGTGAACTTTGGAAAACATCATAATCGGGCAGTTCCATGAAAAAAGTCAAAACACCATGAAAAAACAAAGTAGTGGCATTGATCTTGCGGACATGTGGGTTGTTCCAGCCTCTCACTCATTCCTTTACTACTTAGATATTTTATGAGGCTTCTTAAACCAAAAGGCCCTGTGCCATTCAGGAACTTAGCCAGGTTTATGTAAACAAAACGTTTGGGGACAAAGACAGGCACCATTAGCAGCTCTTTGAGTTGTCCAGAGGGTAACATGCCCCCTGAATCATGTAGGAAATAGCCTCATGAAAAGAGTGATTGGTGCTAGAAAAATAGAAAATAAGGGAAAGTATTCAGAAATCAGGTCATCTTTTTAAAATTTTAAAATTTTTTATTTTTATTTTAGCAGTATCGATTTGTTGTTCCACTTATTTATCCATTCATTGGTTGATTCTTGTATATGCTCTGATAGGGGATCTAATCCACAACGTGGCTCTCTGGATGACTCTAACCAACGGAGTTACCCTGTCAGGGCAGATTGTCTTTTAAATCAATTATGCAGAACGTAAAATCTGATACAGCCAGATTGTAATGGAGGGGTGGGGGTTGGAGAAAGAGATTGTGTTTGGGGAGAGGGGGAGTGACACATGAAAAACCTACAATAAACTGGGCTGTGATCTCACCATATGTGTTGAATTGAACACAACTCTTCTGCATTTAATGAAGAACTTTAGCCTTTAGGGGTAAATAAAACATCACTAAATAGGGATGGCCTGAATATTTTTTACTGGCTGTAATAATTAAAGCCATGAAAAGGTGGTGGGGTTATGTTACTTATTAACTTGAATCGCTCTTAGATTTGATCAAGACGTGGTTGCCCATGGCGTTTTGTTTCATGCTTGTCCTTTGTTTCTTGGACATGCTCTGCCCTGGCCTTTGTGGCACCGTAAAAGCAGCCAAGCAGTTAGGAACCAGACCCAAAAGGGCTTTAGACCTCCTGTTCAGCTTCCTTCTCATTCCCTGTCCTCTTTCAAAAACAGCCGTTCAGCCACGAGAATTGAGCCTGAAATCCCTTTAAAGCTGTGCACTCGGCTGGGAGGTGAGCAGAGGGACCGGAAGAAATCTTTCCTGTTTAGAAAGAAATTGATCAGAGTTCAGGTGTAACTGAGAGCTTTTAAAGGGTGTTTTTATTTTCCTCACAGGTTGAGCCAAAGGTTAAAAAGCACTGAGGCTGATTATAAGAGGAGCTTGGGACCCAGACACATTGGTTTCCTATTGCTGCGTAACAGATTACCACAAATCCAATGACTTAGAACAACACAGATTTATTATAGTGTCTGGAGGTCAGATGTCCAAATCATCTCACTGGACTAAAGTCAAGGTATGGACAGGCCTTTGTTCCTTTCTGGAGGCTCTAGAGGAGAACCTGTTCCCTTGCCTTCTCCAGCTTTCAGAGGTCCCTGCATTCCTTGGCCTGTGGCCTCTTCCTCCATCTTAAAAGCCAGCAAAGTTGAGCTGAGTCCTTTCCAAGCAGCTGTCTCTCTGGTTCCCTCTTCCTTGCCTGCCTTCTTCACTTAGAAGCACCTTGTGATTGCCTTGGGCTCACATGGGTAATCCAGGATCATCTCCCCATTTCCAGGTCAGTTGATTGACAACCTTTACTCCCCTGGGTCATGTAACCTCACATCTTAACAGGTTCCAGGTTTTAGGACGTGGTCGTTGCCATGCTTACCACACCAGAGAATGTTGATAATGTAAAGGGTAGTGAATTAGGGAGTTCATAGGGTTACACAGTAGACAAGATACAGGGTGTGCTATTAAAAGTGGGGTTTTATAGCTTCTTACAGTTTGTTGTAGCTACTGTCAGGAAAAATACATATATATGTACATGTACACACATATATACTGTTACACTGTAGAGAAAGTCATTTGTAATTTTAGCTTAAATGGAGCATCTGTTTTACTGTAATGTCTAATGTCAGCTACTGAATATAAAGAGGAGTTTTAAGTGTGACATACAAATAATTTATAGTGTTAGTTTGCGGGAAATTGGTATTTCTCTAGTCAAAAGAATGATCAAGTTTTATTGACCTAAGGATGTTTGATTTCATTTCTGTGAAATTTTTGTGTTGTGATTTGCTTTTTTATTAACTTTTAATGTTACAGGGAAACCTCTAATATAAAAATGATAATCTGTTTTAACACTATAAACATCATTTTTGGTGCTTATATCTGTATAGTTTTTACATAGTTTTTAACCACTGTGTACATGCTCTTGGGTGCTAAGTGGCTTGACTTTTCTGTGACTTCTTTCCCTAGTCACCTCATCGAAGGTTGCTGGTAGTGTGGGTCTCTGTTCTGCCTGGCAAAATCCATGAGATGACAGATGTGTGAAGTTCCTAAGAGAAAAGCACCACCTGCGTTTCCATAAAGCAGAGCTACCCTGGTTAAGCTGTCAGCAGCTTCCTAGTAGAAAATGTCCCTGAAATAGATATGACATTTACCTGTAATGGCTTTCTTTGCCTGTGAAATTAATGGTGTAAGGCTTTAAAAAAGACTGTCTTTGAATTTCTCTTCTAAAGTTGACCCCATTTTAACAAATTTTCATCATTTGCTAAAAATCAGTACTAGTGGGCACAAGATTGAAACTTGGTTTGTGCTAGAAGTACATTAAATCAGAATTGGTTGTGCTGGGTACCTGGAGGTAGGGAGATTTTTAAAAAGGAATCCCAGGCCTGCAGGGAACTCAGAAACTCCAGCATATGCACAGTGGCGTGGTAATGGTTGTGTCATATGGCGGAATAGAACTGCCTGGGTGGGAATGGAGGAGGGGATAAAACCCAGAAAGCAAAAATGGTTTCTAGAAGGGTTCCTGGAAAAGGTAGCCCTTGAAAAATGGTGCAGGGGGGCGGTGCATTCCAGGCAGAGGGACTGTTATTAGCAGTTCCTATCAGATTGTAGGAAGAGTTTGTTGAACAACCGCGAAGAGGATTAGAATGGGAAATGGGCACATTGAGCCACACATTGGGGCACACATGTCATTGTTTGAGTCAGAGGACAGAGAGGATCAGAGTTGTGCTTAAGGCAGCTCACCTTGCCTGTTGCTGGTGGACAAAGTGGATCTATAATCCAGGGCCTTGAACGAGTCAGGTCTGGTGAAGGCCTGCTTGCAAGGGGGACACTGGAAATCAGGCAGGGAGGAGAATGGAGAGCTTCTTTGGCGACTGGTTTACATTTGGTGGTTAGTTGAGTGGGGTAACCGTTGCATTTCTCACCCCACGCTATTCGCACTGTTAGTCTTTGAGGAGAACGGGCCACTGTAAATTCAGGTCCAGGAGCAAAGTGGGTCTTCAGACAGAAAGAGCACCAATTGTGTTTCCTGACACCCTTGAAAGCTGAATCGAGTTTTTTTTTTTTACCCGTGAGAGAACAGAAGTCACAGAGCTTGTGCCAAGGTCACTAACTAGGTGAGTAGCCAGGCAGGATTAGACCTAGGTTCCAGGTGACTCGCCAGATGAAGGCACCCCTAGTTAGTGCTGCTAGGACTTAACTGTGTTTGGAGGCAAGGACGACGTCATCCATTCCATTTGCACAAAGTAGGTCCCCAGCCCCAAGCAGTGCAGTGCATGGCGTTCCGAGGGGGCCTCCTCTGCCTGGGCAACTGCGGGGGATGGGGAGGTTGTTTAGGGGCAGGGGCGGGGTGCTCTGTGTCCCCGCCCACCTTCCGACTCCCTCCAGCCTCTGACCCGGCTGGATGCCAGGTGGGCGGACGCTCGGACTGCTAGGCTGCCCTGGACCCTGGCGCGAGGGTGGACTTTGGCCAGGCAGGGCATGGAGGCTGCTGTCAGTAAGTGTTGGGGTGTGGAGGATGAACCGCGGCCCGTGGTGTCCCGGGGCTGACACACTTGCTTGGGTAAAACTTCTTGTATTAGTTTACTCCCGGCTTGGACAGACATGAGATTCCCTAAATCCTTCTCCAGCCCCCGTCTTACCTGTGTGGACCTACTGCGCCTTCCTGGTGGACCCTGGTGGCTTGGTTCTTCGGGGGAAGGTGGTGTGTTGGTAATGTCAAGGGATACTGAGCGCCAGCCCAGGGCTTCGGCACCGGAACCGGAGAGAATCCTGCTCGCGTCAGAGATTGCTGCAGAACAGCCATAGCTCCCCTAAGACCTAGGTACTTTCTGTTTTTTGTTTCTGGGTTTTTTTGCATTTGCTTTTTTTTTTTTGTTTTTGGTTTTTGTTTTGTTTTTGTTTTTGTCCTCATGCTTCTAATTTGGGCCATTCTTGCATTCAGAGAAGAATGTGCTCCGGGCTTGGATGTCAGAATAGTTCTCGCAGTCTTTTGAACTTAGGTGATATTAGTTGAAAGTGGGGAGCAAGACATGTAGATTTAGTTAGCACAGCATCGCCCATGCGGCCCAGCAGAATTGATAGTGTTGCTTGGCTTTGAAAAACCGTGGAAAGGTGTCACCACCCCTGCTTTGAGAAGAGGTAGGCGCTCACAGTGTGCGCGAGGGGCTCCAGCTCTGCTTAGAAAGAGGCGGGGGTGGGGGGTGGGAAGCGTTTCCCAGATACAGCTTCGTTCATAAAATAATAAATCATTTTATGGAGTAGGGCTACTGACTTGACTTCCAAAAGGGGAAATGATTATAAAAATAGCGTGAACAAATAGTATTGTGATCAATGAGAAATGATATCTGCGATGTTGGTGAGAATTCTTTATGTTAAGTGGAGATACTTATTGGACAGTATGTGGTTTTATCTTAATTCTCAGTCTCTACCTTTCAATTCAAAGCAAAATTGCAGATTTGACCAACAGTTGAATGGCTTTTTACTTTTAAAAGTAAATGCTAAAATAAGCTTGTGTTACTGATGAGATTTACAACAGCGTGGGTGCTCATGGCTGTTTACTTTTACGAGAACATTTTGGTGTATTTTTAAAACTTTATTTTTGTCTGTCTTGTTCCAGAATATTTATGCTTATTATAATGCTTCTTATCTGAGGGTAGATACTATGAAGTTTTCAAACTGAAAATTTCCTTTTTTAAAGAATTATATTGAATGAGTTTAATAATGTTCTGATAGAATTGAAAACATGCATAAATCTTATAAATGTTAAGGGAAGTGCCCTGTCTTGTACATAGAGATTGACTTAGCTAAGATTTTAAAGCCATTTAGAAGTTTAGATCTGAACTCAGTGGGGAGTTTTGCAAGGATGAGTTTTGGGGGGACATATCTTCTCTCAAGGAAATTTCTCCCTGTGTTCTCACTTGCTCATCATGTTTATTTCATCTTTCAGAACAAGTGTTTGAGAGTCCTTTCTATATTTTTATTTCCCAGGCATCTGGTTTTCTTAGGTTAAGCATTTTAAGAATGCCACCTTATTTTCAGAGTATTAAATTTAAAGGAGGCAGACATATTAACATTTGAAAATGTTTGTATTTGGTTTTAACTGTTTCTTTCTATTTGTTTTAACTTGAAATTAGTTATTTTTCATGTTTAAAAAGATTTAACTTTTGAAATGGTTACTACAATGAAAACTAAATTGTGTTCAGATATTTGTCATTTAATATTTAGAGGCAAACATTGCTGCTAAACAAATATATTTTGTAATAAAGTACTAAATTAATTTTCCATAATGTGAACAGTTAAGACTTCCTTCATTTAAAAATGGAGATATTTTAGAGCATATCCTAGTAAATACATGGAGTTGGACTGAAAACTACTTTCTTGAAATTTTGAAAAAAAATAATGTTTTTTAAAAAAAAATATAGTGAAGGGAAGATATATGAGTCATATAACCTATTTTATGCAACATTTTTGTAGTGGTTTTTATTACTTTTCTACTCCATTTCATAGATCGTTGCCTGTGTTCATTTTTTTTTTAATATCTTTCACATAAACTTCTAAGTTGTTAAATAATTCTTCTAAAATGGATGCAGATTAAAGATCAAGCCAGTGCTAGAAAATAAAGTATAAAAAGGCTTTTTTGTTTTTGCTATTCTGTTGACTCTTTTCAAAGCACACTTGTACAGTTACAATTTTACTCATCCTGAAAATTCCACTCTATATTTAAAACTCAAAGAGTTTAATACTCAGAACTATGAATAGACTATTAAAGTTTTCTAGGGAAAACAGGCCTGATCACATCCTTTCCTGAAGGTTCCTCTCACTTTTTCCCAGCAAATTAATTTTCCCATAATTCTTGAAATTATGGGAATAATTTCTAGTTATTCTAGTTGATAGTTGCAGGGTTTTTTGTTGTTGTTGTTGTTGTTGTTGGAATCGGGTAACCTCTATGTGCTGGGATTGCTGTAAGATTGGAAACAAGACTGGCCTTTGGTGTGCTGGTGGAATGTTCTGGTTGCTTCCCGTGAAGATGCCAGTCATTAGGCATTTAAGCTGTCCTTGCACCCAGGAAATTGAATTCTGGCATTTGGTGTTTTCCCCTTTGGATCGACAGGTAGCCATTTAATTGATGTTAGTGTGAACAATAGCAGCCTTCACCAGTACTAATTAAGAATTACACAGATTGTTTACTAGAAAGATAGTAAAGGGTAGTTTCCTGGGTAGTTTGTTTCCCTTTTATTTACAAAATCTTTAAACTGTAAAAAGACCGCTCTCCCACGTCTCTGTACATCTTGTTCATTTGCACCAGGTGATTCAGGAACATTTGTTTTGTAGGAGAGACCAAATTTGAAGTTTAATATTCATTTTTTGTGAAACAGTGTTTTTTCTTGGTTTAGTTGTAGCCAGCATGGTCTGGCGTTTTTGCACAGAAATTCTAATTTCCTTGTGAAATGGCATGTACCCTAGAGGTTAAACTTAAAAAAAATTTTTTTAAAGTACAGCGTTCAGTGAGACAAAGTCTTCACATTCTATAAATTAGAGGAAAAATTGCTACAGCTGTGATTGCCTTTGTTCTCAAAGCCATTTGAATTGCAGGCTGTGTTGGGACTGGTTCGTACATTGTTTAACTGCTGAAACTAAAACTTCTAATTAGAGTAATCATTGGGTGGGAGCTGACTGGCGGGGCGGGGTAGGGGCCAGGGGTGTGGCTGGGAAGGGGCGCCACGCGGTGGGAACCCGGCGGGCGGGACGCGGCGCGGCGGCCTCCGCGGGGATTGGCCCGGAGGGAGGAGGCGGTGCGCGGGCGTCCGCGGGACTTAGCAGCCGGCGCCCCGGACCTAGCTGGAGGAGTCCAGGCTCGGGTCCGCGCCCTAGCGGGAACCTCCGTAAGTAAGACGTTTTCCTCCCTCCGGCTCCGGCCCGCCCGCCGCTTCCCGGCCTGTCTGACAGCTGCGGGGGCCCGAGGCCATCAGCTGGTGTTAGTTAGGAGAATGAGGGTGGTTTCTTCTCCGTCTACCAAAATCCCTTCTCATTTTCCTCCTTTTAACCTCAATCTTTCCACCAAATGAGCTTCAGCAGGAAAGAAAGCCAGGTTTGGTTCGCCGTTAATTCGTTCCGCTTCATCATCCTGTCCTTAATTGCTCACCACTAACTGCCCCTTTTCTGGCAGTTGACATTCCCACTACTGCGGTGGTATCATTTGATGGGGAATGGGACTTTTAGTTGCTTTCAAAAATTTCTAAAAATTTGTGTAAAGAGAGCTGTGCTTCTGAAGGGTCGTTGCCTTTGTTTTAATGCTTTTGTAGTTGTAAATTGGCGTTTCTGTGTGTGTTATGTTTACCAAGCCTTCAAGAAAAAAAAGAACAGGTAAACAAATATGCACTCTGACACGCTCAAGAAAGCTCATTTAAAGGACAAATGCATCAGGAGAAGGGTAACAAAAATGACTGCTTCCCACTGAAGCCTTCTTTAGGAATGTTCTACAGGTTAACTTTAGTCTCTGGAGAACTGTTTTCCGCTCTCCTCCTGTCGAGGGGTGCGTGTTGACCTGGAGGATTTCTGGTCTTTGGTCTTAATTCCTTGCAGCCGTTCTTAGATGGAAACGTGGACCTAGTGCTGGACAGCTAACCACAGAAAATAAAAGAAGCTTCATTTTAAACTTTGACTCTAAAGAGTAGATTGTTTGCATTGCCCCAGAGGGAGAAGCCTGTTCATTTTTTATTTCTGACTCAGTTATAACTTGTAAAGATCTGAGATGGAACCCTACACTGTGAAATCATCAGAAAAGTGGTTCTCAATCTGTGTGGTTGTGATTAGTAATTTTAAAATATTTGTGTCCATCTTTCCTTTTGGGGGATCAGTGATTACTGGTCATTCAAGTTCATTTGTTTTAAATAAATCAGGCGTCACTTTGGGTAAAATGTGTAGACTGTGATTGGTATGCTGTACCTTTGATAATGTTAAAAGCAAAGTAGCAGAAATTCTGTTAAAAATCTGAAGAGTAAACACCAGTTTTAAAAGTCTTTTTAGTTTCAGTTTTAATTATATAAGAAAAGTTTATAAAAACCTACATAAAGAAAAATTGTGTTTCATTGCTACCTGTTTTTTAAAGATAAATTCTAAGTTAATTTATACAGATAAATTACACTGGGATGCTGAGGAGGGGGAAAGTTTGGTTTTCCATAGATGATTATTTTCTATTAAAGTTTAATGAACAATCAAAACTTAGAAATCCAGACATTTTCCTGTAATTCCCAAAAGTTCTGTGCTGTTAAAACATATGCCGATAAAATAATACTGAATTTTTCTTATATGAGCACATTATACATATATAAGTGCAGCTATAAAATAATAGAAATGCTAAAACTTAACTACATTTTTATGAAATTTCTTTAGTTGTCTGTTAGGAATAACTAAATAAAACCCCAAGTGCTGGGATTTTATATTGCTGCCAGAAAATACACTTTAGGTTTAATCGTATTCCTGCCACCACCTACAAAAAGGTGTTGTAGGTCTCAGACCTACTAGAATTTTAGATTCATTATTATTAGCACTTTTTAGCATTTTTAGATCCATGGCTAAAAAGTACCTGTTTCGCATCTTTGAAGACTTACTTCTGTTGATTGACTTTCAAGTACTTGAGTTCACTTGAGAATGTATTTCCATGGCAGCATGCAAGACTGCATTTCAGATTTCTTGCTCCGGTCGTCAGCTTCAGGCTGCTCCAGGGCCTCGAGTCCAAGTTGGAGTGCATGGTAAAAGTAAGCTTATATATAATATCTGAGCTCTCATAGCCCATAGTAATAAAAGTGGGTGTTTTGCTGTAAAGACCATTTTAACTACAGTACTTCAGTCTACTTTGGTTGTTAATAGTACATTAATTTATGAATTATTCAGCCATTTGTACATAGTATGCAACTTTGGGGTGAACAAACCTGGCATTATTCCTGTCCACACAGTTTTATTGTATTTCCCTTTCACCTGTTTGTTTCACCTTCTTGCACGTGTGCATCCATCCGCAGGACGACCACCTTCATGCAGAACGCTGGCCCGCTAAAAGCTTTCATTTCCTTCCAATGACCTGGTATCAAGGTGGAAGAAAGAAAAAAAGTTAAAAATGAAGTAAACTTTTCTTTAAAGTATGTGGACTTTGTTTTCTGTCTTTCTCCTGAAGGTCTTAAGTCTATGTCTTTTTCAAAAATACAGATTTGTTGAAATTACCTTTAAGTTAATCCTTTGCTCTATTCCTCTTAAAACTTTTCAGAGATAATCTTGGATATAAAATGTCTGGACTGGAATCCAAAAATGTACAGGATTTGAGTGAAGACCAACTATTGTGCTTTTATATACATTAAATTATTCTATGAAAGAACTCTGAGAAATCGTAGAGTACTCTCAACACATTTTTATTAAAGGAAAACAACTTTATTTTTCAGCAGTAATTCACGAAGTTTGGCTTCTCACCCTCTTCCGCCTCACACTTCCCTGCGGCCCCTCTTTAGTTGTGGTCAGCTGTACGTACAGAAAGATATGTTTCTTTGTCAAGTTTATGACAGGAACCACAACAAATTTTGGACATGTAGCTAAAATTTATGCTTTGTTTGGATTTGGTAGGAAAATGGAAAGAATATTAGGAAATACAGTCTGACTGAAAAGATATCTATGTTGTTTTTGACTATGGGACTATGAAGAGGAAAGCACAGGAACTAGGGGTAACGGAATGTTGGTCTTTTAGACCAGAATAAACACCCAAGAGTGAAATTTGCTCCTAAATTATGTTCGACGCTTAAAAATATGTTGAGTGTGTCTAAGCTCAGGGCCAGTGTGGCTGACTTTGGCTTCTCCTTCCTTCTGTTTCTTGTCTTTTTCTCACCTTGCAACTCTTGTTAGCATCCTTGTGTCTAAATGCTTTTGTGGCTTCCTTTCTTTTAAGCTGTTAATTTTGATAATTTGGGGGAAAAAACCCAAAAATGTAAGTCTTTAATGATGACTTTGAACAAGGAAGGAATGGAAAGCAAAGGGGACAGATCTCTCTTAGAGATACTATTGAGTTTTTGCATTTAGAGCAAAAGGAGTTGTTACTACTCTTTATACAGTCTCATTTATTAGCTTTTTAAAAACATTGCAGAGATATCATTTCATTGATTACAGTTGATTACAATTGAAGAGACATTTCAGTTATTTTACCACTAGTTTTTAAAATAAGAATCATCTGTCACATCTGTTATACAGAATGTTTATAAAACTTTTTACGTCGATATAAGTGAATGTGTGTATTTTGGGGATTTGTTTGAGTTTCAAAGTGAGAATCACTTCTGTCTTGAATTTTCATGTGTCAATTCATAAATTTTCTTTTAATAGATATACTTAAATCACATTGTTGATTGACAGCTATCTTGCAGTCGTATTTACTGTATTATTCCAGCTTACTTGATTGGACATTAAGTCCTTTATTTAAATTTGATAAACTTGTATTAGGCATGCTGAAATGGTGGCATGTGAAATGAGCAAGATTGGGTTCCATTCTTTAAGGAGTTGCCTTAAAAATGTATATTCCTTTATAGAGGTTAAAATATAGCTTTGTTTGAATGGAATTATTCTTTCTTTAAATTTTTATTTATTGATCTGAGAGAGAGACATCAGTGTGTCGTTACACTTATTTATGCATTCATTGGTTGATTCTTGTATGTGCCCTGACTGAGGATCAAACCTGCAACCTTGAGCCGAATGGGGACAACACTAACCAACTGAAGAAGAGGGTTCTGTTTTTATTTGTAATATTCCGAAAAGTATATAATCAGTAAAAGCATAGTTTGTTTTTCCCATTTGCAAATTAATTACTTGTATTTTAGAGGAAAATCTGTTTTCTGACTGAATATTCCTAAGGATTGCATATATGTGCATATGAACATCTTAATTATGTGCATATTGTAGATCACTTTTCAAGAGGAACTTAGAGCTGTATGTTACAAGGAAGAATTTAATATCAATAGAGTTATTTACTAAAAGTGTTAAATTTGTTATAAATAATCCCACACAAATTATGTGATTTTTAACATAGTGAGGGTACTATAGGAAGTTAGAGAAAAATAGGAAGAAATTCTGGGTTTGAATGACATTACAGTTACTATTTTTCCCTTGCAAAAAAAACCAAAAAAAACTCAAAACATTTGCTAGTTTGTTTATATTGTAAATGACAGCATAAAAGTCTGAGCATGTGACTGATGCACTGCTTTACATGTATTTCCAAAGCATTTGGAAAATTTAAGATTCAGTACTTCCGTTGCTTTCACTGAACTTAGGTCATATTTAATGCCATTAGATTCATCTCTTTGTAGAAGTACTGCAGTCAGAACTGTTGAGATCTATATTATTTTCAAATATTATTGTTACAGCTGAGAACAGAGAGGCACTGGTAGATGTCTTGGTGTGCACCAGTGCGAGGGGGTCTGCCTGTAGCTAACGGGACCTGCTTTTTTAGAAGCCCCTGGTTTCCACGCAGAACCTTCTTGAGCATGTGCTTTAATCATTTATGAATTTCACTGCTCTTCGATTAGATCACAGTATCAAACCTCTTTATAACGTAGATCTTCCCTCCATTGAGTAAATTTTGGGGAAATATTTTTAACATGATTTAAGAAAAATAGTTCAGCTTGAGCTGGAGGCAGGAAAAAAGAAAAGGACCAGGCAGCTCATATAGGTTACTCAGAGAAAAAGTTGATTCGGAGCGTTACTTAATTTTCATATATATATATATATATATATATATACACACACACACACACACACACACACACACAAATTTACACATATTATACATTCTTTTGTTCTTTGTACCCCATGTAATAACATTTCTTGCTTTCTTACCATATTACAGAAATAGTTCCATCTCATTCTTTTTAATAGCTGCATAGTGTTCCATTGTGTGGTTTATGTACCATAGCCATAATTTTGACATACAAAACTAACTGACAGTTTTCACGATAAAGGTATAGTCATATGAGGTAGCTAAGGGGGTTGTGAATTAGTATGTAACTAGAATTTTGAGTTAGAAAATACCACTATTTATAAGTTAGGAACTCACGATTTATAAAATATATATTCCTGTTTGGGATAAATACATCGTTTATTACATACTATATTATAACTTAGGTAAGAGCATTAATTCTGTGGAAATGAAAAGATGCAGATTTAATGGAAAAAAATACTGCAAATACAAGAGAGGTTGAAAGTGTTCTCTGATACTATCAAGTGTTTCAAATTCTTTGAAAAGCCTGAAACAAGCCCTACACTGAGCATGCTGTTCTTGTCATGGCAGGTGAATGGACTGAACCACTTAGGAATTTATAGTTTCTTTTTCATGAGCGATGATTTTCTTGAAGCATAAAATTCAGATCAGGAGTGGTCTCCCTTTGGCCTGTTTGATTATTGGTCTGGCAGATTCCTGGGAAGAGGGGAGGCAAATGTGAACATTCCAAGCATCTCTTTTAAAACACTTAGGAATTTTCAGTTTGAGTGTTTACAAAGATTTATTCTCTAAAATGTGTAATATAAACCATTTGTGTATACGTGGTTTTGAGATCCAGTTGGCATTTTATGTTGTTTAAATAATAGGCTTTGTGTCAGATTGCATATAGTTTGGGTTAATACTTCTGTAAAAGTTAGGGAAACGTTAACACGTGAAAATTGGACCCTTATAATCTGGAAACGTGGGAATAAATTATGTCAGTAAATTATTTCAGATACTGTTTGCTAGATGGTGTCTGTTTTAGTCACTGTGATGTCACTTTTGGAAGCACTGCGACCAAACCATGGCTAAGAAGTTCATTAATCTTTTTAAACTGTCGCTGTTAACCACGGCCATTGTGGCTCAGTTGGAGCATCATCCCGCAGACTGAAAGGTCGTGGGTTCAGTTCCCAGTCTGGGCACGTGCCTAGGTTGCGGGTTTGGTCCCATTCAGAGTATTTCTGAGAGGCAGCCAGCTGCTGTTTCTCTCGTGCATTGATGTTTACCTCCCTCTCCCCCGTCCCTTCCCTCTTTTTAGAATCAATGACTAAGTTCTCAGGGGAGGATACTAAATAAATAAGTAAATAAATAACAAAATGAAATAAACTGTAGCTGTTAGAATCATTTCCCCCAAAAAAGTAAATATGCTTTTTTTCTATGTAAAATAAATTATACGAATATGTACTTCTTGCTGAAATTTTCCTTGTGAAATTTGGCTACAGCCATATTCCCTAAAGAATGCTTGATGATCAAAATTAACTGATCCCGTTGGACAGATATCTGCCTTTTGATGATTTTATTTTGAAGAAAATTATTTTCATTTCTAATTATTTTATTGTGACTGTCATTTTTTGGCAGATTAAACTTGTATCCCCAAAGTAATGTGAAACTATAGACTTACATACTTAAATTTGGCAATTCTTTAAAATGTGCTAACTTTTTGCTTCAATATGTAAAGGATGGTTTTTCTTTTGTAAGTTTTGTTTTCAGCCTGTTTTTGGTAGCAGTTTAATTCTGTCACGATACCCTAGTTGACAGCCACTCTTGGACAGACACTTACCAATGTACATATTATTAGATAGTTCATTTTTAACACTTAAAAATGTTTATCATTAACAGAGTGACAGATGAAAAAAGACATAAAGACCACCATGGTCCTTGCCAGTGTTTGGGGTGGGCAGAGTCAACTACAGTTGCAGTGTTCTGATACTTTTTAGGGCTTTGTGTTTCTTTTGGGCTGTGAGGAAGGAGAACTCTTGTTTTGAGGAACTTCATCTATTATAGCTTAGCCTTCACCCCATTTTCCAAAATTAGTGTATGAAAATTTATGCAACTTAGATATTTCTACTTATTTTATTTTGGTTCAGTGCGGTGCCTGAAAGGTTACTTGCTTTGAAGCCCTTTCTAGTGTCCTGTAGTCAAAAGTTCCTTTGCTGTTAATGGGAAAACTATATGAAAGGCAACAACTGCTCTTAACACCTGTGGACTGTGGAGGCACCTGAGGGTACAGTGTATGGTTCACTGTGTTTCCAGAAGACAAAATAAGGCTACAGGGTGCCAAAGCCCCGTAGGTACTGGAAACAGAGAACTTCACAACACTGTAAAACTTAAATACAAAAAGCAGAATGCTAAAGTGGGTCAGAAAATACAAACGGTATTTGTTAAAAAAATCTAGAGGTCTGTATTCTTGGTCTAAACATGGAGGATGCCATGTTTAGTCGGAAGGAATTTGTTAGTTTTGGGGAAGTCATGAAAAAGACATTTTATATCTAGGGGGATTACCTTATTAATCCAAGGGGCAAAGGAAAACTGCTGTCTTTATTGTGTCCCTATGCCAGAAAGCCTTCTGCTTGTGACTTTCAAAGGTCAGCTGCTTCAAGCCTGGTTGGGCCCTGCTTGTGTTGAATTTCAGCCAGCAAGTCTCCAGCATACAGGAGAATTTGGGATTTTTCTCCCTCCCTCATTTCTTCTGTTTTTGTTCAGTGTAAACAGTTCCTGTCGTAGAAACATAGACAAATATAGCAGAGAATGCTTTTCTGGAAGAAGAATGCTCCCTAAGCATTTTTAAACCATTTTTGGGAAGAATTGATCTTTCTGCGTAGTTCAGACAGACTGAAAGAGAGGGAAGCAGTTGCCGTAAATTGAAGTGACATCATGTGTATTACCCCCATTGATCCTCTCTTAAGTCTCCAGCCAGGATAAAAGGAAATGGCATCAGGGAGGAAGCAGCTTCATTTAGGCACAGATCCCAGAGTGATAATGGGGTAATAATAGAACTCACGCCACTGTCAGTTGGAGGCTGCATTAGTCTCAGGCTCCTTCCCCGTCTGGGAGCCTCTCAGAGACTTACTTCGGGGCTGCATCGCTCCAGCTGGACCTTGTGGGAGTGCCCTCTTTTGCTTTTGGAGGGGTGCAGAAGTGGGGCTCAGACGTTCATGTGCACCCAGTTCCTTGGGATGGGGCCTGCCTGTGCAAGGTCAGTAGTGAGACGCGTTTGTGACATTTTCTATAGGAGGTGAGCTGGCCTTTTCTGGTCCTGCTAATGGGAGAAACTGTGAAGGGCCTGGGTTGCATGGGTGGTCCTTCTGGGAGCCAGGACTGAGTGATGTCCCCCGTGACAGCAGTAAGAGGCTTCTGGAAGAGTCAGGGTTTGTTTTCTTTGTACTGCTTGCAGACTGGGAGGGGGTGCTTGGAAAATTCATATTTTCTTTCCAAGAGTCTGTGTAAAAACTTGAAAAACCATTCAGAGTTGTGTGACTTGCTTCAGCTCTTACATTGACTGGGGAAAAAATACCAGGTAGACTTTTCTTTTTCTTTGTAAATTTCTGGGTTCTTAGCACCAGTGGCATCCTCCATGTTTAGACCAAGAATATAGACCTCTAGATTTTTTAACAAATACCGTTTGTATTTTCTGACCCGCTTTAGCATTTTGTTTTTTGTATTTAAGTTTTACAGTGTTGTGAAGTTCTCTGTTTCCAGTACCTATGTGACTTTGGCACCCCGTAGCCTTATTTTGTCTAAATTTTGGGGCAGATGCCTTTAAAAAATACGAACCTGGTTTCCATATGGAAAAAAATAACTGTCATGAATTCTTTGTTTGTGCAGAGGAAAGGACTTTCTCTTCCTGTCACTGTCGAACTATGGCTGTGAGCACTTGTAAACCCTCAGAAATAAAGGCAGGTTCTTTTTATAATGTTCGAAGGAGCTGTTTTCTGATGAGATAATGCTCTGAAACATGTACTGCATTTTTCTTTAATCCCCCATAGTATGACTGAAGCCGTGTTTGTCTCTCTCAATACGGCTGTGTTAAAACACAGGTGGCCTGTGAGTCACGTGAAATTTAATTTGATTTCTGTGAGGGAGGGTGTGGAATGACCCACAACAACATCTCCCATGGCCACCTTGCCGGCTGCCCAGAGCTGCACCCAAGCACACTTGGAGTGTGTTTCAGTTGCTTTGCAAACTTTTGGTTTATTACATAGTACGTCTTTTTCATCTTAGGGTAGCTTTACAGGGAGTAAATGTTTATTTTACAAAGAGAAATGTACTGTATAAAAACGAGCTACTTACCACATTTTGGCTTTAATGTCTTCTTTTCGAGGTCTGTAATCTATGTAAAAATTATGTAATGTTTACTTATTCGCTTGTGAATGAAAGATACTGAACTAGTTTTATTGTATGTACTAAAATAGAATTGGATCGCTGATTTGCTCAACTTTTCTCGTTGTTTAGAAACTACATTTTTCCCTGGCGAATTATAAGTTAGAGTTGAAAGGCAGGCGGCTGCAGGTTGCTACCTGAGTGAGAGTCACTCGCACAGGCCCACTGGGGAGAGTGGGCCAGCCAGAGGGCACTGCACACTTGGGGGGAGGGCCACTCTCACAGTGCGCTGACCTGGGGGTTCTGGGCTTCCTCCCCCAAGGAATAGGCTGGCTTTTGCCACAGAGCAGTCCAGGCGCCTCCGTGCCCAGGAGGGAGGGCTACCTGGCAGGCTGTGTGTGCGCCTGCTCTTTACCTCTCTCCAATTAGAGTAAATTAAACTTATTAAAAAACCGCAAAGGTTTGACTCCCTCCATTGCATCTCAGCTGTTTATCTTTAGTCAAGGGGCTTAGCTTCAAGTATTTTTCCATTGTGTAAAATTAGGACAAAAACTCTCAGGGATCCTTTGTTCTGTTTCTGTGTACAGATACAGGAGCTTTCTGCTTGAAGAGCTGCGAGACATGTCAAGTATGAATCCAGATATTTTGATAGCTTCACATATTAGTAATTCTTTGATTTTAAGTTGGAGTTGCACTTACTGGTTAAACCCAGTTAGGGTAAGTGGAGAACTAAGCTAGACTTCTTTCTTAGGGGCTTCTTTCCTCTGTGGGTCTCTCTAGTTTAAACCAAATCCCAAATGTGAGTTCTAACAATAGGCCTCTTTGTAAGTGTGGGCACATAATAGGGAGATGCTTTCCTTTCTACTCTGTCCTTCCCTGTAATTCTGCAAATTGCCCAACATGGGTTCCTGCTGTATTTAGTTAGTGATTCAGGCCTCCACCCCAGCCGATGGGTGTTCTGCCCTGTGTCAGGCTGGCCCTTTCCCAGAAGCTATCTTCCTGCATCCACTCGTGGCCTCAGCATTTGAGATTCTGCCCTGAGCCTGGCTGCTACTAGTTTTGAGAGTGCCTGTAGGGGTGCAGGGCTGGGTCCCTCCCCACCCCCTGGAGAGGCAGGTGCCCAGGTCAGACCACCTCGGGGTGGGGCCATGTGGAACATACTTGGAAAGGGGTGGGTTGGATTGGAAGAGATGCTAATGGGGGAGAAAGGGCTGGCTCTGTTGAGTCTGGAGGATGGTCCGGGAGTGACTTAGGGGACTGAGGGAGGGACTCAGGGCAGGCTGAAGGCTTAGCCTCCACCAACCTCTGGGCACTCGGGAAAGAAAGATCCAGAGAGGGGTGGCTGCAAGGCAAAATGGACAGGAAGGCGGGCCAGGAGCCTGGGTGTGGCCGAGCCACTGGCTTGTGGTGGAGTGCCCTTAGTACCCACAAGGGAGGGCTCATGGTGTGACTAGGTGATGGGGTTGTCTGGAGGCTGGTGACCCTGCATTTGTCCTGTTTTATAAAATGGCAGATTTCTCTTAAAATTGTAAAAGTAGGCTCATGTGTCTAAAACTACAGAAAATGGAAAACTGGCAGTTTTGTTTCTAGTTACTGTGTAGTAATTATCTTTAAAAGCATCTTTTAGGCCCATCACTTCTATGAAAGGGAATTGTGTTAGTTGTTCTCTAAGCCCCACGGAGAACTGCTCTCATGTCAGTCTGAGGAGACGACAGGACTCTGAGATGCATGGAGAGATGTTGGGAAATAAAAATGCCTAAGAGTCAAGGGATGTGTCTCTGTGACTCTGTAGGGAAGTACGGTTGTATGAGAACTTAGAAGGGCGAGGTGAGGACATGCAAGAAATGCTCTTTGTGGAATGACGTGGTGAATGTCATGCCTGCGGTTCACCTGGTTTCCCTCCACTTGCATTCTGGGAAAGTGCACATGTGGGGACAGAAAGATAAAAGAGACACAGGGAGAGAACCCAATAATTTTTAAAATTTCTTTGAGAATAACAAAGTAGGGATTAAAATCTAGGTGTTCTTGAGATATTCTGTTGGTCTAGTATTGACTTGCAGATGTGTAAATTTGGGTTCACTGATGGGTTTTCAGGGCACAAGTAGTGAAGGAGAAAAGCTAAATGTAGAGAGTAGTGGAATTCATAGTAATAATTTAAAAACCTTTGTTTTAGAATAAATATTTCTCAGTTCTTACAGGATATATCTTAATTGCATTTTTTCCTCCTCCTGCACTTCGTGAGCACTCCGAGCTCTAGGGGCTGAACTGGGCGTTGCGGCGCCATGAGGAGCAAGACAGACGTGTTAAGTTCTTGGATTCCAAAAATATTTGTTCATAAAACATTATTATTATTTTTGTACCATATAAAAACACCCTCTTCTCTTTGTCCCCCCCTTTTTTTAACCTGTCCTATATGAAAACTTAGGAACATGGGTGACTATGTGTGTAATCATGTTTATAGCATTAATTTTTAATGGAATTATATATAAACTTAAAATTTTTATAAGGGAGAGCCTGTGAGACATGGTTCTTGTTTCATTACATGCCCTTTATTTCTTGGGGTACATTTGCAAGGTTCAAGTGGTAAGGAAGGAAATCTGAAAACAGCTTATTTCTGCTAAACTTTCATGCCTAAGATCAAATGGTTTCTTGAATCTTTGTGTAGGTTAAACGGCACAGTCATTCTGTGTTTCAGACATCTGTTGAAATCCCCAGGTCACCCTGGATTTGCTGTCTTTGCTCTAAACAGTTGGGTTTGATTTCTTGTAAGACGAATGGCATTTTCACTGGCTCTTTGGTTTTGCCCTCAGCTTCTTCCAGACCAGCTGGTCTTGCTTCTGGAGCATCTCTTGGAGCAGAGGACCCTGAACCCCAGGACTCTGCAAAGCCTTGAAAGGACATACCACCTCCCCCAGAA
Source organism: Mormoops blainvillei (assembly GCA_004026545.1). NCBI lineage: Eukaryota > Metazoa > Chordata > Mammalia > Chiroptera > Mormoopidae > Mormoops > Mormoops blainvillei. Next base: position 57,962 of record PVJD01002128.1, on the reverse strand, counting down.
GGATGCAGAGGTAACCAGGAATGCCCTCGGAGTTTCAACAGTGAGGCCCTTGCTGTTGTGAAGAATGGTGGTCCCGTAGCTTCCCAGACTGTGGGGGTGCTCCTTCCCTTAGCAGCGTCCTGTGCTGTGTGCTGTGTGGTGTGAGTGAAAAGCAGTCCTTCCAGCCACTGGAAGCTGCTCCCCTGCTTGTGCCCTGCCAGCAGGTACCCTGGAACCTGCTTATTACTGGGGTAGTTTGAGATCCTAAGTTTTTCCCTCTTTTTAAATCATAAAGATGGACTTGAGCTTCCTAAAGGAATGAACAGGCAGGGTGGAGTGCTTTCGAATTGTAAACTCAGGCAGGTCATCTTGTACAGGACGGTGGCGCCATCCTGCTACACATTAAGGAAACTTGGCTCAGACGTGTCAGAGCTTCTTGGTTGCATTCAGTTCAGATGGGAAAGGAGCCATGTGTGACGGAAATGAAAACTAAACCTAACAGCCATCGTTGGAAAAGCAAAATTGGATGCTTGTGGGAAAGCAATAGGATGTGGTTCTTAATATCTTTTAGCTTATCGTAAAGAATGCAATGTGAATCCTAAGATGAGTGCCAGAGGTTTTTCTTTTATATATGGGGCGGGGGGCGGGGGGGGGATGGGGAAAAAGGTGGGCCAACTGTAACTGAATAACAAAAAGTAAAATAAAAGTAAAATATACATTAAAAATAATAAAATAAAATAATAATAAATATTTATTGTATTTAGTCATCTTAAGTAAAAAACAAGCATGCAGTCAAAAATGAAAAGGCTGCTATATATGTAAAACTCCTAAAATGCAAGCACTGGTTTGTGTTCGTTTGAAAATAACTGAACTTTAAAAAACGGCGCAGCGCGATACGATAGCAGTTAGGCGCATGTGGTTCCCGAGCACTTGAGCAGTGGGTATTTTGAATTGAGATGTGTTGCAACTGTGATTTGCACAGTGAATACTGAAGACATAGTATAAAAACAAAATATCTCACTAATAGTTTCTTAATTGATTAAAATGTCAGAATGATATTTCAGATATGTTGGGTTAAATAAAATACTATTAAAATTAATTTCACAATCATTAAAATGGAGTAAATGGAGAAAACCAGCTTATTGTTAGATGAAAGGGTACGGTGGACATTGTTTTACATTGTAAAGCCGCACACCTTCTGGGGTTAATTGGAAAGCTTCAGAGAAGACGCACATGGCTTTTTACCCACCTTAGCATAGATCACATGTGCAACTGTTGCTGTTTATTTCAGTTTTTATATTTTTGTTTATAGGTGTTTCCTAAGGCCAACCCGTTATTTTTAATTGGTGTTTTAAAATGTTTCTATTTATAGGCATGAGGCTAAGTTTTAACCAGAGCTGAATATCACTGAAATGCCAGGCCCCTGGGATGGGCAGTGGACAGAAGGTGGTGGGAGGATCAAAGCAGGCCTGGGCACCTGTCGCTCTGTGCCCGGAAGCCACGAGGTGGTAGACACTATTTGCTCCCCTTCCTTTTGGCATAAAACACATTGTGTTCTTAACTTACAGCTCAGCTTAGTGGTTATATATAGCCTCTTAAACTTTTGAGGCAACAGCGAGTGCAAACGTGTGAGCGTGTCGTGTGCTAGGAGGTAGGTCAGCAAACTTTTTCTGTAGAGGAACAGATAGTTAATATTTCAGGCTCTTCAGTGTCTGTCCCAGCTGTTCACCTGTGCTGTTGTAGCGTGAAAAATGCTGGCGAGACAGCACCTGAGCGAACAGACATGTCTGTGTTTCAATAAAACTGTTTATGGACCCTGAAACTTGAGACATGATAATTACATGAAATTCAAGATAATTCTTTTTGTTTTTGTTGTTCCTTCTTCAGACTGTTTCAAAACACACAGCACTCTTAGCCAGGGCTGATTTGGTGTGCCCCATTGGAGTTTGTTGACCCTTGAGTTGGGGGATGGCAGGGGCCAGACCAAGGAGGGCCTGGAGGCCATGTGTCCCCTTGGGGTTTTATTCTCACAGTGTGCCTCCTCCCCAGCTCTCTTGCCCTGGCCTATCCTTAGTTACACTGACAGCTTATCTCACTGACGTTTCCCTGAAATGTCTCTCAGAACCAGAAAAGCAACAGGATTTTGGCTAACCAGGGTGTTTTCTAGAAACTTTATTAGTTAAGTGTGATTTATTGTGACACCAATTAGCAGGAATTTAGTTGAGTAACTGCCTGCCTTTATTTTAAGTGACAGAACATTTCATGAAAAAAAATTGTTTTTTTGACGGATAAGTCTTGAGGATTCTGACTTCATTCTTGGTGCTTCTCCTTGACCTCAACAAATAAGGGTAGTCTCTTTCATCCATTATCAGGGTTTTTATTTATTATTATTTTTTAGATTTTATTTATTGTTAGAGAGGGGAAGAGAAGGAGAAAGAGGAGACAAACATTGACATAGGAGAGAAATGTTGATTGGTTGCCTCTCATGCGCTGCGTGACCAGGGACCCAGCCTGGCACGTGCCCTGACTGGGAATCGAAGTTAGCGACTTTTCGCTTTGCAGGACGTTACCCAGCCAACTCAGCTACGCCACTCAGTGCAGGACTTTTAAATATGTAATAGATAGCAAGCATTTGATAACTGACCAGAGATCCTGGAGTGTAGTGGTTGTGTATAGAGCATCCCTGTGGGAAACGCTCTAGTGGTATTTTCTGGCTAGGAGCAGTGTGAGTTAGCGCCCTGGTGCTCTGTGTGCCGGGTGCTGCCCCAGGCCCTGGGACCTCAGTGTTAAATTAGATGCCTGTGCAGAGAGACTTCAGCACAGAGCAGAGAGTGCTCATGACTTGGGGTGGAGGGATATTCCTGTATTTCCACGGTGTATAGAAAGGCTCCTCTCACTGTTCTTTGGACTGGCATTTTTTCCCTGAGATTTTATACACATGTAAAGTCACTCTTTGAGAAGGCGGACCTGTTATTTCACATAGCTTGTTTAAGCAGAGTCTTTGCTGCTTATTCCCTGATTGCCCAGTTTGCTGCGGAACCCTTGCTGGCAGAGCAGGAGACCCCGTGCATCACACGAGAGTCTCAGCTATGTCGGACCCGTCCTAGCACAAATCAGGGCCCTCTGTTCAGCACTTGCTTTAGCTTCTTTTGCATCATACCGTTTATCCCTTCCCTCTTTCCTTCTCTCTGTGCGCATGGACAAGGTGCAGTTCCACTGGGAAGTTTATTGTTAATAATTCTCTTTATGTAGCTCAGTACTTGGGTTACTTGTGTTGCTTCTGTGTTTCGGTGGTGCTCACAAAGTGTCGGGCCTGGTGGTCCGGGTTTCTGAGCGTGGCACCTGGCCTGATGTTGCTGCCAGCTTCTTTTCCCCACATGGAGGCGGTAGCTTACAGGGCCCCTGTGCTCCATGGGCCAGCATCATGAGTGCGAATCCCCAGGTCTGCTCTGGGAGAAAGGATACCGCATGTTCGGGGACATGTGCACTCATGTCCATGCGCATGAGTGCACAAGGACAAATAAAGGAAGAAGCTGGGCCATCTCCTATTTTGCCTGCCTCTCCCATTGCTGCTCTCCGAAAAGTGAGCACTGGTGGGGAGTATTGCTAACTACGGGAGTCAGCCGTCTTTCACATCCTGAGTCAAAGATACCACTAACCATGTGCCAGCTACTTCAACCAGGATGGAAAACTTAGTTCATAGAAATGTTTGTCTTCGGTTTTTTAGCATATTGGCTCAAATAAAAGGCCATAAAAGCTTAAAAATATACTGGACAACTGACTCTTAAAACAAAAGATATTTTCTAAGATCCCGTTTTAAGTAATGAAATGCCTGCCCTCTGTAGCAGGCCTCTTGATCAGTAAAAACAGCCACCTGGTAATGAGGCGGAGGCCCGTGGAGTGTGGCTCCGTGACCTTTCTGCCCCCGAGCCCATGGCTGACCTGGAAACAACTTTATTTCTACAGACTACAGTCGAGCACTTCAAAATTGGTGATACACCTCAAGTAAAGTTTTGGAAAATCAAGAAACAGTTACTGTCTTATCTTAGATGGGAGTGGTGGACATTAGTCAGAAAGGTCCCCATGCTAGCTTGCTCTGCTCTGATGTTTCTACTGGCAGAGTGGGCAAGAAAATTAATTTTCTGGGAAAGGCCATTACCAGTTCATCTTCTGACTGTATCTGGGGAAGATTGTGAGGCCTCCTCGGTTAGATTGGACTGGAAAGCATGGAGATCATGTCTCTTTCCACTAGTCTTCAGGGCACCACCTCCTGGCTGGCCCCACGGGAAAGAAGAATGACACCTGTGGATGTGCCTATGAGCACCTCTTCCATGTTTTGATATAATGAAGCACCCAGGCTGAGCACCTGGTGTGGGCCCAGCCATTGACTTTGCAACAAACCGGAAGGCTGGTAACCACAGACAAGTCGCCCCCCTCCCAGAGCCTAGACTAGGCTGCTGGCTCCCTGGCCATCTGACTACAGCCAAGTGGCAAACAATTTTTCATGAAACTGTCTTTACTCCTAAATTTTCTATTATTTCCTGTTACATTTTCTGTTAAAAATGTGTATTGTGATACAGTAAATTGATTTTAAAATACCCTAATGGGTTGCAGCCCACAGTTTGAAAAATGCCATAAACCTCTTTTTCACAGGATTGTTAACAGCGTGACTTGGGAAATTGTCAGTGAGTGTCTGGTTTTGACGTAGTTACTGTCGAGGAATCACCATCTCTCATTCGATGTGAAATGGTCAGATTTTATGATTTAGTTGATCTTTGTCTTTTAATCTCTCAGGACTGGCAGGGAGAAAGAAAGGAAAGCAGTATAACCTACCCAACCATGAGGCACTCCTAAGTGTCTGGTTAAAGTATGCTTGATCTGGGGACTGGGTGGGTTTGTGGGGGGGACCTTTTTTTGACATGTGGACTGGATAGTTGTCTGTGGGGAGGGGAAGGGGGCTGTGTCCTGTGTGCTGTAGGGTGTTTAGCATCCCCAGCGTTTGCCCATGAGGTGCTAGTAGCAACCCACCCAGTTTTAGGAGTCAAAAGTGTCTCCAGACACTGCCAAATGTCTCGTGGGGGAAAGCCACTCCAGTTAAGAATTATTGCTCCAAAGCAGCAACTGATTCACAAAAAGCAGTTTTTTCATCTCCTCCAATAGTACCTGACAGAGGGTTAGGAGACACAGTGGAGTAGCTGGTACAGGCGGTTGATAGCAGTGAGAGGCCACCCTCGCCAGCTGTGCTCTCCCAGGGCTCCCGAGAGCGTAACCTTGGGAGAGGTAAAAACATTCTCTCTGGGAAAGAAAAAAGAAAGAATGGCAGAACAAAGTAGTAGGGCAAGTACATCTAGAGAAGCAGATTAGTAAGGAAGGGCAAACCTGTTCTACCACTAATACACAGAGAACTGTGCCAGTGCCGTCTGCTTTTTCCTCCGAAAAGGACACTTTCAAGGTTGATTGCCAATGGAAAAACATCCAGCCTTGCAGCCCTTTCCCACATCATGACCTTCCCTCCGGCTCTGGCCAACGGGCACTTGGAGACCCTGTAAAATGGCCGCCCTCCTGGCAGGCTTTACATATGCAGGGGGGCACAGCTTTCAGTGCATCGTCCGTAAGGGAGCGCCCTGTTTGCTCGGAAGGAAAACACTACAGCATTTATTTGAAGTCCGGAGGCAGAAGGTGTGATTCCCGGAATGCAGCGGTCTGACAACTCCGCTGATCATTTCTGCATTTCATTTGGGCCAAAAGCACGGTTCCCGTGAGCTGAGAGCATTTCACAACTCACAGACATCTGGGCAACCTACTGAACGGGCAGAGCAGAAAGGTTTAGCCAGGTTTTACTTCTCTGAATTCTGAAATGCATCAGCAGCTCTGATTCTCTTCGCGCCCTTTCATGATATCACTCCTCCCATTCAGGGTGCTGGGGCCTGTCCCTTGCCTCAGGGAGCTCTGCTCCCCATTCTCCCCGGTTCTTTTCAGTAGTATCCGGCTATAAAGTAAATATCAACGTTGTTGTTTTGTCTTTCTCACAGAAGAGTTTAGAGGGCAGGTGAGCTGTCATCTCGAACGCTGTTGCCATTGCAGGAAACTCACCAGTTTCTGCTCCATTCAGTGCGTTGTGCTAAACTCCTGCCTCCTTCCTGTTTGGTCCTGCTCGATGCGAATCTTAGGGCGTAGAGGCAGAAACTGGCCTTGCTGATATCAGGTCCTCTAATCACGGTGTGTGAGGGTAACCGGCGGGAACCAGGGTGGCAACACCACTGCGCCAAGTGTCCGTGCTTCTTCCTCCCTCCGTCCCTTCGAGGCCTCCCTGTTGTCACCCGGTGTTGTCAGGAGACACCTTCCTGAACCTGTGAGGCAGGTTTTCAGATTGAACATAAAAAAGAGATCACTCTGAAGTCTCAGAGTGGTCAGTGGCAATTAGTGAAGTGGTCCTCCAGCGTTAGACAGATACAAGGGCCCAGATGGGATGAAGCCTTCAAGAAGAGTGGTTTGACACCTGCCTTATTCAGCATTGGGCCATTTGTCACAACTCCTTCACGGGGACAAGGGGTCTAGCTCGTTGGCCCCTTGACATGGTCAGGCTCAGGCTGTAAATCAAGAGGTCAAATGCTGATGAATCTGAACTTTAGTATGTGAGCTATAAATAGTGTGACCTTATATTTATTTTTCCAAAGCCCGTGCAGTACTTATGAAGGGCACGGGTGCCCCTTTGACACGGCACTGTAATTCCTTTGCTAGAGTTTCAAAGCTGGCCCAGGTATGGATTGAAAAAAGGGATTGGGGTATTTTCTTTAGTTGCTTGAGACATATCTGTCTTTTTAAACCATATGCCTTTAATAATGTGGGAAAGAAGAGAGCTCTTATATACTGTATTTTGCCATGTATAATACGTACTTTTTTCCCAAATTTTTGAGGGAAAAATAAGGATGTGCCTTATACATGGCTACCTGAAATACCTTATATCTGTTCTTGTGTTTCGTAATGATTTGTTACAGAAAAGTTCTCATACCATAATATGTTCAAAAATAAATGGTAAAATTTCTTTGTAATACAAAAAACAAGTATCTAAATGTAAATAAATAATTGAATTTTAAAAGAAAGATTTTTTTCCTAAGAGTTTGGGCCAAAAACGTGGGTGCGCATTATGCACGGACAAAATATGGTAATTCTCTAGTTATATTTGAGAATTTTTTTCTTTGTTGTATTTGGTTTATGAAACAGTGTTTTGGAAGATTTTCTTTAAAAAAAAAATCTCAAGGTATTTCTTTCTTTGAGTTGTCTTTCTTTGTTACTCACTTTGGTGCTCCTAGAGCTTTTCTGTGGAAACCTTGGAAAAAAATAAAGTCTCCTCTGCTATACTGTGATGAAGATTTTTTTCAAAAACTGATAATGACAAAGTAAAAAGTTTTCATCTTTTAGATCAATATTCCTTACTTGTTACTGAGACCAGGGACTGTGTTTATTTACCTTGTATTGTTATAGCATGTTGCAGCTGGTCAGATATTTGTTAAATAATAAAGATAAAGAAAAAAATGAGCCTCGGTTGGCAAAATCTGCCTGATTGTTCTTAAAAGGACCTATTAAATAAACAGTTATAATCAGTTCACAATATTTAGAGTTTGTAAATAAAAGGAAAAGGGCATGTAATACGTGGGCTTTTAACTACAGTTTCAGCCAGACTTTATTTACTAGAACAATTCCTAGTTGCCGATTGTCTTTCGCCATTTGCTCTGCCTGTGTGCCCAGCAGCGGGGCCTACTCTACAGGGGCTCCAAGGGGATTTGTCTGCTCCTGATGGGTATCCCCCAGGGCGTAGACTTTCTCAGAAAGATGCAGAAATGTGCACATTTTCTGGGCTGTAAATCATATCGCCCTGATGCCCGTCTTTCCAAATAGCCCCAAAGCCAGCCACATCTCTTGTTCATTTTGTCTTTAAAGGTCTCAAGGCTGAAATCAACACATGGTGTTTTATTGGTGCTACTGGCTTTAAAATTTTTTTTTTAATTTATTGATTTTAGGAGGTCCGTGGGTGGGGGTGGGGGGAGAGGGAGAGAGAGGGAGAAGCATCAATCTGTTGTTCGGCCTATTTATGCATTCATTGGTTGATTCTTATGTGTGCACTGACGTGGGATCAGACCTGCAACCTTGGCATATAGGGACAACACTAAGCAACTGAGCTATCTGGCCAGGGCACTTCTGGCTTTTATATACCTCCATCAATAGTTTACATATTTTTGTATTAGATTTCTGTACTAAAATCCATGCCAAGATAGCACACAGTTGTCTGCAAATACTGCCATTTTATTTCACAACTCTGAACTGGACCGCATTTTTATGTAACGTGTACCTTGGATGCCTTCAAGTAGAGGGCTCACTTTTGCCAAAATGCTCAAATCTCTTTCCAGATTGCTTTCTTCCATCCAGTACCTTTTCCTGTACACCATTTTCTGCTTTCTCAGTTCCAAGGCACACCAGGATAGAAGAGTTCAGTTTATCTGACCTTGGAGCTGTGCAGCCGGTGGACTGCAGAGAGAATGAGCTGTGCCTGCAGCGAGCGTCAGCTGCAGGAGAGTCCCCGCCCCCCCCTGCAGGGACAGGCAGTGCTCTCCAGGGCCCACACATTCCCTGGCAGCTTGTGCCTCTTAAATGGGAATGTCTGGGCTCATACCTGAGAGCAAAAAGAAAGCCTTATTACATTGGATTCAGATTTTTTAAAGAATGAAAGGACACCTGTGTATGTACAAATGACAGTATTTTGTTTGTATGTCAGGCTATGAAATTTAAAGGTCAGCTGAACTTACCAGGTAGCACTAAAAATGAATTTTAAGCTACTTGATTTGCATAATGTTGCTTTACTGCAGCCTTGAACCACATGGAACCAGGTTCCATAGACCGGTTGGTCTTGCCCCCCCTCGGTGGGTGGGAGCCGGTGCTCAGGCTGAGCACAGGAAGTCCACCGGCACTGGGGGAACCACTGGCCTGTGAGCAGCAGCCCAGGGCTGGCTCAGCTGCCAGGACCCCGGGTGGTTTCCTCAGGATTGGACTCTGTACAGCAGTACCCTTTGCATTCCCCAGCCTGACTCTTGGGTTGTTTTTAATAACATTTTTGAGAAAGAATTCATACTCCATACAATATGCCCATATACTTACGTAGTTGTACCATCACCAAAATCGGTTGATCATTTTCACCATCCCCCAAAAGAAACCCTACACCCTTTAGGTGTCACTCACATCTCTCCCTTGCTCCCCGAGGCCCCCACACCAATCTTTCTGTCTCTAGTTCTGTGGGCTTCATATAAATAGAACCACATATAATATGTGACCTTTGTGACCGGCTTCTTTTAGTTAGCGTGTGTGTCCAGTAATCATCCATGTTTTAGCATATATCAGTACGTCATTTTATTTAACATGAAATGTTTTCAGTTGTACTGATAAACCACACTTGTTTATTCACTCATCAGTTGATGGACATTTGGGTTGTTTCCACTTTGGGGCTGTTGTGTGTAATACTGCTGTGAACCCTTTTGTGTAAATATGTTTGTGTGAATGTGTGTTTCCCTTCTCTCAGGTCCGTAGCTAGGAGTGGATTGCTGGGTCATATGGTCACTCTTTAACCTTGTGAGGAACTGCCAGACTTTTCCAAAGCCACTGCACCATTTTACATTCTCCCAGGAGTGGGCGAGGGTTCCTCTTTTTCTTCATCCTCGTCGACACTAGTTACTCTCTTGTTTTTGCCACCCTCCTGGGTATGAAGGAATATCTCAGTGTGGTTTTGATTTTCATTTTCCCAGCAACATCATGTTGAACATCTTTTCATGTGCTTATTGGCTATTTATAAATCTTTAGAGGAATGCCTCATCAGATCTTTGGCTTATTTTTGATTGATTTGTCTTTTTATTATTGAGTTATAGTAGTTATATATTTCGATACAGGTCCCTAATCAAGTATTTGATTTTCAAAAATATTCTCTGACTCTGTGGGTTGTCTTTTCACTTTCTTGATGGTGTCCTACGAATCACAGAAGTTTCAATTTTGATAAAAAATAAGTTGCCCACTTCTGTCTTTTTGTGTGCGTGTGTTTGGTCAAGTCTAGGAAGCCATCGCCTGATTCAGAGCGTGGAAGATTTATGCGTATGTCTTCTCTAAGGGTTTTCTAGTTTTAGTTCTTACATTGAAATCTTGGCATTTATTTTTACAAGTCCATTTCTCTAGGTCTGGTAGGGAAGGATTTTGGAAGAAACAGCCTTTAAGAAGGGAGGGTTGAATTTTTCATGGAACATATGATGTGGCTAGAAACTGGGCTTAGGGTGCCCTGTCCAGTGACAGGGTCTTTTCCTCTTTCAGCCCTGTGTGCATGGGCTCTTCTTAGGGGGTCTTTTGACCACATGTCCACCCTCCTTCCAGTTTCCTCATTGTCCTTGCTCTGTCCTTCTGAGGCATTTATCACCACCATAGTTGTCTAAACATGCCATTTATTGAATTTTTTTTTTTTTAGACTTTCTGTTGAACTTTATGCTTCAAGAGGATCTCTCTGTTTTATTTATCCTCAATACCTAATACTTACTTTTTGGAGAATGACTTTTCCCGGATCTCCAGGTGCTTGCTCTGGAATAGCAGCTACTGATTAGCGTCTTCCCCAGCAGGGAGGCTGGGTAACTACAGCCATGGGGAGACCGCTGCAGGAGAGGATGAGCCTGTGGCTACCAGTGCAAGGCCTCCGGGGTCAGGTCCGCCTCTGAGGGGAGCAAGGGGGGGCACGGGATCCCTTCAGAGCTTGTCAGTGGGGAACCTATGTCACCTCTCTGCTGACAGTAAAAGTCCTTTTTCAGCAAAGGCCCTGTCACAAAACGAAAAAAGATAGAATGTGTTATTTCATGATTACAGCCTTACATACTGGAATGTGTCACTGTGAGTGCCATGTTTCAAGGTGGACCCAGCATGGGCTCCTGAGTTCTGCTTTCTGAAGCCAGCAGACTTTAATGACGTCACTGTCCTTAGATGAAATGGTATCTCCCTAGGAGAAGGAAGACAGGTTAGAATTTGCTGAGAGAGGGTATGTGCTGACATGTCATCACACCTGACCCTCGCCGTCAGTCTCCATGCGCTTGCATGTGTCAAGTGTGGTAATCCTGGGAGCAGTTTTAGAGCACCCTGTCTTGTGCGATGCTGCAGCTCTGGTTGTAACTGGTTATAAACAGCTAACGTGCAGGTGAGGGCTTCAGGGATGGACTCCAGCAAGGTCAATAAAAGCCCTTGAAAAAGGGCTCATGCCTCATGTGTTGTCTTAACCCCAGGCCTGGGGATTCATTGACCTGGCTTGGTGACAGCAAATAGAGTGACTTTTAATTTCCTTTAGTTAAAAGAAATGTTACAATTGCAGTTCTTTGCGAATAAGAATCAATGCAATGAGAGAGAAAATGAGAAGTGCTAGAATCAAAAGACAGATGCCAGGCATCTAGACGTGACAGCCACCTAGCCGACGGTTCTTTGGCCTTTTTTCAGGAGAGCGAACAGATGAGGTGTCCTGGGCATTGTAGGTGCCCAAACAAAACGTGCGCTGGAAGCCCGTCTCGGGGCTGCCTTTTTGCTCCCAGGCTGCCAGTCAGGCTTCCCTTACCAGCAGTAAACCCACTTTAATGCAAAGTTAAATCTAATTTAAGGACATAAATTGAAAAAGCAGGTTTGTTTATTGCAGAGTTAGACTTAGTAACTCTCAAAAGCCATAAGCCTTGGACTTTCTGTTTACAGATATAAAATGCAACTCTTAAGTAGATTTAATGGGCTTCCCAGATCATGGTCCCCGGACAGATATTTTTTCTCTTCAGCAGTAAAGTTTGAAATCAGAAGGACTAAGAAAAGGGCAGGGGTGCTTCCCGTCAAATAGGACGGATGGCATTTTTCAAAGCATTTTACAACTTCCAACAGTGCGTTATAATTTCAGAGTAGTCAAAAAGCATTCTGAGTTTTTAAAAGTAGTATGTTTGTTCAGAAATATTTATCAAGTATGTACTAGATACCAGGCATTGGACAGGACCGGAGATGGACCGGAGATGGTCTGAAGGCACCCAGGCCCTTGCTCTCACCAAGCTCGAATTTTAGTGTAAGCGCGTACACTGTGAGTTGGAGAGATCGTCAGGTGTACAACTCTGAGACGGTGACTGATGCGGGGATGTGAGGACAGGTGGAGAATAATGAACTCTGGGCCAAAGAGGTGACTTAAGGGGTGATGTCGTCATTATTGGATCATTTGATGCAACATGGGTATGTCACAGGAGGCGGGGCCACAGGGGTGCCGTCTAGTGTGACTGCAGACATCCTCGCCCCTTTTCCCTACTGGCGCCTCCCAGCCTTTTTCTAAATGCCGTTAACACACTGTGGAACTTTCTGTGACACACAAGAGACTTTCTTTCTGGTGCAAGCAGAGGATTGAAAGACTAGTGGCACTGGAGTGTATTAACAGGAGGGAGTATCCTGCAGTGTTTTAAGTGAAAGTATGTGGGCCTCACTAAGCCAAGGGACCCAGCGGTGGCAGGGAAGAGAAGGAAGAACACAGAAGAATATATTGGCTGCTGCTCGTTGTAATGTCAGAAATGAATTTGGCCGAATGGCTAGAATTTCATGTTCACTGGGTTCTCTATGTAAAGTTACCTGTTCATGATTTCTAAACATTTAAAAATGAAGTAAGGGAAACAGCTGACAGAGACATAGGTGCTTTTTCCGGTATGGCAGTGTGCATGCACCAAACCGATTCCTGGCTCCAGAGCTGCAATGACTGAAGCAATACAGTTAACTTACTCCCTGTGACCTCGACTGTCACATGTACTTTGTTGATGGCACAGTGGCTCCCAGAATCAAGTTGGAGGTATTAGCTATTAGTAGTTATTAGACCTGATCTATTGTCTTAATGCCTGTAGTAACGTCCGCTCAGCCTCCACGGTCCCATTTATTCCTCAGGCCTAATAATTCCTGTGTGAGACACTGGTTTTCAGATACCACCTGTGAGAAACACAGAGCCCCACAGTGGAGTTTACTGTTTAGCAGTGTTTCCTACCTGACACGAAGATTTAAAGTCCTTGAAGAACTCACTTATGTTCTTCTCTTTACTGTTTTTATATACTAGGGTTTCAGATTACGTTTTTATTAAAAGTTAGAAGAATTATGTTTAAGAAACGTTTTAAAACCCACTTTGGAAAATTAGTTTATTAGATACTATTTCTTAGAAATTGCTTCATGGAAGACAATCCAAAAGTGAAGTTAGAAAAACGTCTTCGAGATAAAAACTATTAAGAAGCAGTGAGAATTGTAAAGCATTAACAAACATGGGACATGAGGTGCGGTGGTCCGTGCAGGGGCACCGGGTTGGCATGGACAGTCTGGGAGTAACCTGGTGTAGGGGCCACTTCTCAAGGCTGCGTTTTTTCTGTGTCTGGGTCACCTGCCCACTCATGTCACCTGCTACCTGCATCTGTTCTGGGCCCATAGGCCCGAGAGAGGCGCCCCGTTTTAGAAGGAACGCCAGAGCTTGCTTGCGCAGAATGAGCATCATCCAGAGAGAAAGCAGTAGGTCCTCAAGGCCCACCGTCAGCACTGTGGCATGTTCCTGGCAGGACTGGCTGCAGCTGGGCTCAGCCAGCTCACGAGCTCTGTGACATTGTGCTGGTGGGTCTGGAGATGTAAACATTTACTAGTGTCCTGCTGCCTGCACCTCGCTCTGGGACCTCCGGCGTGGGCCTCTGAGGAGAGCAGGGTCAGCGAACGAGAGCCGGCCGCTCAAGCCCACACAGCCTGTTTTTATAAAGTTTTATTTGAATACTGCCATGCCCAGACATATCATTTACATATTGTCTAGGGCTGCTTTTGCAATATAATGGCAAACGGACAGAAAACCAAAAATGCGCACTCTTGGCCCATGACAGAAAACATTTGCTGGCTGTCACCGTTCTAGAATCTGGTAGAAAACTGGTTCTGGGTCCCCTAAAATGTCTTGGGATGAAAAGATGAAGGTGGGGAATGGGCTGTCCTTTAGCAATTTTCTTCTGCTATTTCCAGGAGAGAACAGTTAATGGGCGGGGGGGGGCAGCATGTCCTACGTAGGCCGTGGTTATATCACAGAGATGCCTGGCAGGTCGCCTCTGAATCTGAGACACAGTTTGGGAATACGAGTGCCCCTGCAGGGCCCACGTTGTAAGGCCCTCTTGGAAGTCAGAGGAGAGCAGGCTTCACTCACCCAGCACTGTATTTTCTGTGGCAGTAGCCCGGCTCAGCCGGGCATTTCAGATAAGGAAAACGTTTCTTGAAATGGCGGAAGTGCCACGCAACTGGGGCTAATGCTGGCACGAGGCTGAGCCATCTGTCTTTGCAGATAGTTTGGAAAATTCCCAGGTGCCTGGCCCCTGGTATACTTCCCAGAGGTGGCATGAGAAGTACCAGCTCCCTCAGGCCACTAGTCCCCTCCCTGGTGCCCTCGCTTCCTCCGCTCTGCTCCTGCTGTGAGTCTGAGACTCAGTCCAGCCCCCTTCTACTCCCAGGTCCAGTCCCCAGGCAGGGTGGGCCCCGCCGAGGGCCCCACCCTTCTTCCTTTGCTGTTTCCTGTCCCCAGCCCCTCGCCCCTCGCCTGCCCCCGACCCCGGCCCAGCCCCGCTGGTGCCTCTCCTCTGCACACACTGCCGCACCTCAGCAGGCAGCAGCTGTCTGACAGGCACTTTGCTCTGTCATTTCACCATTTAACAGTTCTTGGAATTAATACTCCCACAGTTTTATAAATTCAATATATAATGAACTTTTCAATTAGGAAGTAAGGCCGAAATGTGCTACTCCTGCTAAGGTGAAAAGCCCTTCGTCTAGCGCAGACCTGGGCAACCTCAGTCAGTTTCCGCAGCAGCACCCACGTGGGAGATGGGCCAGGCGCAGGGTGGGTCGGGGCTGGGGGTGGCAACTGGCCGAGCTGACGTGCCGCCACGTTACAGACCCAGCCTCCAGTTCGGGGCATCTGGCTCCGTGGGTCAGGACCCAGGTTCATGAAGTCAATTTAGTCGGCACCAACCAGCGTAAAGAACAGAAAATCTAAATATGTGTGCGCGTTGTGCTGTGAATGTGTTTGGGGTGAATGAGCCCCCAGCCTTATAGGTAGAGGCTCGTATGTGTGTTTGCTGCAGAATCCCTCTTAGATACCCAGGCCACGTGTCTGCTCAGGTCCCCCCGATGACCAAGGCCTGTCACAGACATGCTCTTCCTCCTGGTGGGCGTCCCTGCTGGGGGCAAGGGTGCACTCTTCAGGTGTAACTATATGGATCATTGAAGAGTTTTCATTCTCTGTCATCAGATGTGGGTCTGATATGAATTCGCTTTTGCAAACCTGTTCTTCATTCTTCCCACCACCATTTCTGAGACCCTGCCACCTGCACCAGACCCCACTGGGTACTCATCACCTTTTGTTCATGGAGGCTTCAGAAACCTGGAAACTTGTAGAGTCCGTTTGCAGTGTACATGTAGATTTATACTGCTGTGTTAAAACCCACCTAGGCACTGAGGGCACCACCCATATTATTTTTCTGTTCAGTGTCCCTCAAGCAGAACTCGTTGAAAAGCAGATTTTCAAACTTGATTTTCATTGGAATAAAGCATTTACACGTGCACATCTGTGTATGCACATCTGTATAGCACAACTTCATTGTGACCTTGTGGGAAGAATTGGGGACCTAGATTCTCTCTCCTCAGCAGCCTTCCTTACTCGAGTGCCAGGCATTGTGCTGATGGTTTGCACATGTTACAGAACCTTCCCCACGGCTGTGTGGTAGGGGCATGCTTGTCCTGGCACTAGATGGCAGTGGTGGCTCCAGGCCCAGCCACTGTCTGCACTGAAGACTCAGTGAAGAAAAGATGGTCACATCCTTGGGAAGCAAGATGCCAGTGCCCTGTGAGACATCCTGTCACGGAGCGGCTGGGACGAGGCTCAGGTCTTCACCCTAACCCTACCCCCCCTCAGATTTTCTCCCCCTCTCTTACTCGTTTTCTGCCGTCCTGCCCTCCGTCTGTCTGCCCCTCCGTCCCTCCCTGCCTCCTCCCCATCGCGTCCTCCTCCTCTCTGTCCAGCCTCACCTGAGGCTGTTGATGGCGCTCAGCTGTTTCCTGTTTCAAGGCTTTCAGAGATTTCTAGCATGAGTTTAGAGCAACTTTATGAATTTGAGTCAATAGTTTAAAAAACCTTTGAATTTTTTTCAACTCTATTTAGGCATAATTGAGGTATAATAAAATGTGAATATTTCCAGTGTGATTTGACCAGTTTGACATAGGATATGTACCGCGGTGTGACAGTGAAACTGAACGATCAGCACCAGGGAGCCATAGATGTTGTGGAGGCCTGCCGGGCTCCAGGTGCTGTGGTAGATGTGTGTGGTGGTGGTTTTTAATCTCACTGAGGAAGTTTAACGACAGGGTGACCACTAACCTGTTAATTAATTTATTGGAACATAAAGAAGAGCAGATCTACAGAATAGACAGCTTTCTTCTTAGAGGCCTGCTTCTGCGCTCTGGCTCGGGCCCCCCACGCTGAGGACTTCGCCTTCTCCCGTCACCCATGGAGGAAGGGACGTGACACACGTGTGTTGGCCCCTGTCGGACTTTTGACGTTCCTTCAGTGCCCAGTGTGGAAATAGTGCCGGCGGAAATTGAGACAAAAGTCACTTTGCTGCCAGCTGCTCATGAAGACCTGGTTCCATGTGGTGACAAGTGGCTGAGCGAATTTCAGAGGCAATAGAAACAGTTTAAGGGATTAAAAAAAAAATGAGGATTTTCTTTGGTTCTCAGAGAAATAGAGAGAAGTAAAAATCTGGCACAGGAGCAAGACATATCTGTTGGGCCCTCGGCCTCATGCAGCATCTCTGTGATGTCTTCTGAACATCCTGTCATTAAAATACTGAATGCGTTCAGCTCTTTTGTAATAAAAGGCTTGTTGTTTTTCCTGCTCTTCATGGGGTGTGGAGGAGGGGGTTGGCCTGTATTTCCTGGATGCCGTGTCCGCCTTCAGGGGTCAGAAGACTAGATCACTTATTAATCGCGGCAATAAACTATTTTTAACAGTAAGAGACGTGGAAATGCTGACTTCATACTGATTGTAAAAGAGCCTCTTTCACTCTGTTGTCCCTGGACCTTCCTCCACTTGCAGTGGAGCCACCCCTGCCTCCCTCCTGCCTTCCCAGCGGCCTTATCAGGCTAGAAAGTAGGTCCTGATTTATACTGTGCTGTTTCTGTATGTGTCAATAAAATGAAGGCGAGCACGGGAAGGGAAAATGAGAGGATAAACACCCCATTCTCAAAATCAGGTGTAAAAAATAAATTTGCCCCCAAGTTTCAGAATGAGAAACAGCAGTCACTGTCAAAGGCCCGGCGTGGCCCGGCCACCGGCCTGAGTTGTCAGACATTCTGAAGCGGACAGAGTTTGTCGGCACCCCATGCGCGACCCCTGAAATCTGCGCGCTCTAAGAAGCGAGGCTCTTCCCGGGCTGAGAGAAGGCGGCAGAACAGCAGCCGAGCCTCCTGCCCGCCCGCCCCTGGGGTGGCCCCGGGGAGCTGGCCTCTGTCTTCACAGAGCTCACAAAAGATACTGCTGGTGCACAGGTGGGGCTGGCGTTGTCGGGGCACTTAGATGGCCGTGAGTTGGGAGAAAACGAGGAGGAGAGGCACCCAAGAGGGCCCTTTGCTGTCTCCCCAGTGCATGACCTTCGGATGTGGACCGGAGGGGAGGGACTCGGTATCCGCTTGTTCTGACGGCCCCCTCTGACTTGCTGTGGTGCAAGGGGCTGGCTTCTCTGAGCTGAGCTCTGCTCACTTGTTCTTTCTGCTCAGAATATGTCAGGGGATGCCCTTTCCCTTTTATGGCCTGTTGTTAATTTCTATTGGTTGTATAGGAAAGAACATTTTATTGAAGCTGGAAAGATTTCTGAGACCCGTCCAGTCTGAGCAGCTTCCCTTTTGTTGTGTTGGTCTGAGGCTATTAGCACATTTCCATGCACCTCTGAAAGTCTTTCATGTATGTAAAGGTTTGTTGGTGGCCTGTCCTTACAAGTTCAAACAGCCCGGCTGCCCACAAGCAAAAGGCAGCGCCACCAGAGCCCGTGAATGAACGCCCTGTCTGCGAGCGCACTGTAGCCTCAGGGAAGGGTTCTTTCCAAAAAATCTGTTTTTTTCCTTCATTCCTAATTGTTTATGTGTAACTCTATTTATAATAGATTAAAGGAGAGATCTGGCCAAGTTGGTGGGTAATGATATAATTTACAGGGGCCCCAGCCAAAATGTTGAAATCACTTATATTTTACTATTGCCACAGATGGGTTCCTGTTTAAAAGGTCTCCCTCTTTCAAAGGCAATAAAAACAAAGAGGGATGGAAGGAGGCTTTTTCAAATGACTATAATCACTTCCATGTATGGCCAGTGTTGAACCAATAATGGAATATAAAATGGCAAACTGCTCTAGCCCGGTATGTGTGAGAGACCTTTGATGCGGTAGAAATTGGCCTGGAACTGGATTCTGAAAACAAATTCAGGTAGAATTTTCATGTAAAGAAAGTGCCTCAAGTGCAGAGAGATGCCAGGGGCCCTGCCGCTGTCAGCGGAGGCAGCCAGTGTTGGGATCCACCTTCCGCATTATCAGCACGGCCGTGTGGGGGCGAGGGAGTCCTGGCAAACTCTGTCTTTACCAAACAGCACCGACGTTTAGCCTCTGCATTTTCAGCACGTTGTGCAAACCTGCAGCAGCGGCGAGAGCAACTTGCATCAAGGTGGTCGTCTTCCTTTGACCTCCAACAGACACCCCAAAGCCCCTGGAGTGCACACCGTGGCTCTCCTCAAGAACTGGACAGCAGTGTCTCCTTGCTTTCCTCTTTTCTGTCACTGGCAGCAGCACTGGACTGTATTGGTTCTTGCAAGAAATGACATGGTTGTGGTTTTAAAGGAAGTCTTCACCAACAGCGCTGTGAGCGGAGTACTTGCCCCTCGGGGTGGGGGGTGGGAGTGGCATTTAATTTCCCAGTTACATTTGTGTTTACCTGTTATCTTGCAAAATTGTCTTTAAAAACATCAAAACACCTAACTGAAACGTGCAGTTTTCTCCCCTGAAGTTGATAATAGTCCTCCTTATGAGGAACATGGTTCTTAAAAAGAAAAACACTAAAATGAAATTTAAAACTAAAAGTCTCAACATCGGTAATACACTGCAGAGAGTATAGTGGGCCCCCATTATGTATGGTTCCAGTTACTCATGGTTGACTGCAGTCTGAAAATATTACATGGAAAATTCCAGAAATAGTTCATAAATTTTAAACTGCATGCTGTTCTGAGTAGTGTGATGAAATTTCGAACCATCTTGCTCTCTCCCACCCAGGACATGACTCGTTCCCTTGTCCTGGGCATCCACACTGCACGTGTCCCCCCTGTTCGTCACTAGCTACCTAGCTGATCAGGTCAGCTGTTGTCATGGTGTCACAGCTCTTGTGTTCCATTCATCCTTATTTCACTTTATAATGACCCCAAAGCACAACAGTGGGATGCTGACATTCGGATATACTGGAGAGAATTTGTATTTTAAGTGAAAAGGTGAAAGATCTTGACTTAATATGGAAAGAAAAAAAATAATTAGCTGAGGTTGCTAATATCTGTGGTAAGAATGAGTCTTCTGTTCATGAAATTATGAAGAAGGAAAAAGAAAGTTATGCTAATTTGCTTTCACACCTCAAAGTGCAAAAGTTATAGCCCCAGTATGTGATAAGTGCTTAGTTAAGGTGGAAAAGTTATTAAACTTTATCGTAGGCATGTATAGGAAAAAACATAGTACACATAAGTCTCGATACAGGGTTTGATACTACCTGAGGTTTCAGGCATCCATGGGGGTCTTGGAACATATTCCCTGAGGGAAAGGGGGGTTACTATAACTTTTTCCTACCACAGAAGGCTCTTAATCATTAAATTCTTTAGGCTAAGAAAAACCAGGCAGTTTGTTACTTAATTGAATTTTCTCTCATTTCTTAAGGTTCGCCATCGGTGGTGTGAACTCGTCATTAAGCACAAATACACAAAAGCATACAAACATGTGGAGAAATTCCTTCGAGAGGATCAAGTGAGTTGCGTTTTTCCGCATTATGCAGCAGGTGGAGATTCTATAAATGCTGCCCGGGGCCCTGACTACCTGGTACACTTAATGCGGGGGCCCAAATATGACATATTCACACACTGCCCCCAGATTTTGAAGATGTTGGTAGGAGCTTACCTACCACACGCTTGAGCTGATTTCCTCTCCCGCGGTGTCCCTTTCAAACATGGAACCATGTCCCTTAGAGGTACCGTGCACTGGTTTCACCTGGTGGGGGCCTGTTGCCGTGGCCGAGTGAGGCACGGGCAGACTTAGCAGCATTGAGCAGCCTCAGGTCAGTGTGTGGCTTAGTGATGCTGTGCTGTGTGTCTTTGTCTTCACTGGCCCCAATTTAAAGTATGTGAAAAGATTAGATGGAGCACCCCGTCGGCTGGAACAGTCCGGCCTGTGTCTACACCTGCCACCCAGGCCAGACTACTATTCAACAGGGGAGAGTGGCCACCCTCTCAGGAGCCTGCAAGAAGCGTCTCTGTGGGCAGCCATGTTTGGGGATGTCCCCGGGGATGTCCCCTCTTTGTCGCCTCTGCACCCACCCACGCTTTTCCCGGCACGGCTGTCCACTCTGTGCCTGAGCGAGCCTTCTGCCCAGCACCGTGGGCTGACAGGATGGAGCCATGTTTTAGTTGGGGTAGAGAGTGCGGGTAGAGCAGACAAAAGAACTTTTGAGCGGGCCGGAGTATGGGGGCCGCCAGCAAGTAAGGACTTGTTGTTCCCACAAAGAGAAATGCATGACTTTGTACCAGAAGAAATGTCACATTTGCACAGTGGAGCAGGAGGTATTTGGAAACACAAGGGGAGTATAAGGAGGACAAATGCAAGAGAAACTTAAGGTCTATTCTTAAAACCAAAATTAACTACTGTATACTTAGAACCGTGATCTTTGCCAAATAAGGATTACTGTATCTCAGCCTTTTCAGGAAAGTCTTTGAACCTCTGACTAGACCAGGTTTTTGTCTTGTGCTGCCCTTGAGATCCGTCTTTAATTTGCTCCTGCAGAATGTAACCCATGGCATATCCAAGCGTGGGACAAGGAGAAGGCGGGACCAAAGGGGTCTCTTGGCCTTCCAGGACATAACTGGCTGTTTTTAAAGCTGTAGGAAGGATGCAGATGCGAGTCTTTGCAGCATTGTGTTTGAAACAGAAGAACCAGTGTTTGCCACAGAGGAGGGACAGTGGAGGGGCTGCGGTCGGGCTGGGCCGAAGCAACAGGCCCCTTTTTCCTGGGTGGCATGATGACTTGCTGCCCGGCTCCGTGCAACATGGTGGTCTTCATTTCCTAGCAGTGCCTGGGGGCGCACTTCTCTGGGAAGAAGGCCTATGTCTGTGACATGCACACGGCACCGCGCTGCTCTGCCAGCTGCCCAGGCCTCTGTGGTGGTCGCGGGGACCCTCCCTCTCTCTGTCCAGAGGACTACTGACACAGCCATCGTTAGAGACACGCTCACTGTCATCACTTTGTCATCAGTTAAATCACCGAGGTTCTGTTGAAAACTAGAGTTGATAGATAAGAATTCCTTGGAGTTTCAATAAAAACAAGAAAGAGAAGGGGATTGAAAAGTACAGGTTTCAGAGTACAACTATTCAACTGTCTTATCTTTTGTAGGGTCTTTGTAATTTCTGGAGCAGCACGTTTGTGTGAAACACACACAGACCATGCAGTGGATGCAGGTTTCCTTTTCTCACGCTCCCTGGCCTCTGTCCCCCGTAGGCCATGGGCGTTTACCTCTATGGGGAGCTGATGGTGCATGAGGACGCCCGGCAGCAGCTGCTTGCCCGCACCTGCTTCGAGCTGACCAAGGAGCAGATGGACAGATGCTCAGCTCAGGTGGTGGCTGAGATGCTATTTTAAAGAGGTAATTCCCTCTCACTCCTTTCCCCATTGTTTGTTTCTAACCAGAGATTCCTCTTAGGAGCCAAATAAATGAATAAGCAAATGGTGAGCCAGGAGTACCCGCTGTAGCAGTCCTCTGCTCTGGCGAGGGCGCCCTGGTGGCCAGAGAGCAGAGGCTGTCCTCATCCCACCCCCCTCAACCCCCCGCCCCACCCCCCGCCCCCGGGCAGAGCGGCTGTCCCTGGCACAGTCTGGACCACTTCAGTTTTGTAACTTGTGGGAGCAGAAGTCGGGGAGGAGCACATCTTGAATAGGGTTAGCAGGTGGACGGGGAAGCCCCGCGGAAGTGCCGGTCCCTGGTCTCCACGGCGAAGGCTGCCGTGGAGGGGCATCGCCAGGTGACCCCACTCCTGAGCTGTGTGCAGGCGTTGCTTCCTTCTGGGCTGTGTGAGAGCCTGTGGCCACCCAGTTTGTCCCCTCGACGCCAGGTGTCAGCAGGCAGGCTTGTTTACCTTGTTGTGTTGGAGCCGGATTTCCCCCTAAATTATTTAAATTGCTTGTTCTGTTAATTGTGCTTAGAATTGACCTGCTAGATATATATCCTAACAGGTTTTAAATGTTGGTTTCTGCTTTCTAAAAGTAACTTAGTAATGGTGCATAAGCTTTTAAAGTAGAACTGTGGGATTATAAGTGTATTGTTTTTCCTCTAACAATCATTATTTCTGTGTCTTCTCAAAGTTTTACATGCTGTAATAGGGTATGTCTAATTTTGTATCTTTTTTTAAACTTTAACATCAGATCTCAGTCATTCTTCATGTTATATGGCTTCTCTATAAATATAATTTTAATGGTTATTTAATATTTTATGTTGCTCTTCTTAACCCATTGTTGGACATTTAGTTTGTTGAAACCCACTTCTGTCTAATATGTTTAAACATCTTACTTATCAAAAAGAACTCTAGTACTGAAGAGAGAAAAAAGTTTTCCTAAGAGAGAAGAAACTGGGAGCAGCCGCAGCGGCTGACCCTCTTGTGGAAAGACAGCTGTGCCCAGACACTGCCCAGAACGCTCCCCGGGCAGCTTCAGGTCCTCGTCACAGACGGGCCAGTTTAAAAACAGAACAGTCGCACAGTTATCTTGTTGCCAACCTCATATAGTAATCAGCGTAAATCAAATTTCTCTTTAGATGTTGAATTTCACGGCGAGTTTGTGGTTCCCGAAGCGGTGAGACTGCACTGCTGGGCAGCCCGTTCCTTTGCTTGTCCCCCGGTCTAAGTCGTGGGAACCGCAGTGGGTACAGAGCTCTCGTGACTCTTCATCGGGAGTGTTTTGTCCCAAGCAGGCAAAGGAGTGGTCCTGGGGGTGAGTCTGCTGGTTCTCGCCACCCCTCTGAAATGGTCCTCCCTGCCTCGCCCCCTCCATATGAACTTGGGGTCACATGCAGGCACCCCTCTACCCCCCACCCCCACTTTCTCAGTTAAGATCAGTGACTTGCCAGACCGAGAGGGGTTTACCTAACCCCTCCAGCCATCCCAGACTACGCACAGCCTGTGCCCCAGGGGCTAAGGGCAGGGACTGCCGGCTGCACCGATTCTGCCACAGAAGCTAGTTGGTGTGTTTTTCATGTCATGTTCCAAACCTGCACTGGCGTTTGTATGGTCATCTGCGAGTCCTTTTAAGAAAGTTACTCCTATAGGACACCAATTAAATGAATGAACGACAACAACAAAATAAAGCCCATTGGGTAGCATAGCAGGCCCGGAGGGGGTGTCGTCGCCTGTGTCCGAGGAAGCCGGTGTGCTGCTGTGGGCTGCGAGCGCGGGCACGGTGGCCCCAGAGTGCTCTGGCTGCTTGGGTTCCTGGCATGCTGATTTGTGACTTAAGATTAAAATCACATTGCCAGGGATTACCACGCAACCATGACCTTGGCTGCTCTCCAGAAGCCATAGTCACTCTCTCTCTGCAGTTTGGAGAACAGATGCATCTTGTAGCTCTTCTCTGGAAACAGAAGAAGCCAGCAGCTTGGAAGACACTCGCCAGCCCTTTCATTATGCCCAGCTGAAGACCTCTCTGACGAGGTGCAGAGCTTAGCTGATTGGTGAACAGTGACTGGTTTCCGCCTTGTTCACAGTGGCTAAGTTCTGCACCTGAAGAGAAGGTGAGATGGGGACAGTTAAGTTGGAGCCGCTGGGGCAGAGGCCACTGCTGAGCGGTCAGCTCAGGTGCCGAGCATGATTCTGGAGGAGGAGAGACCTGCTCGGCCCCAAGGATGTTCTTTCTCCTGTCACGAATGCAAGGAATGTACCAAAAGTCTACAGAACTATAACTCCACTAATGAGACATCTCTCTGAAAGGTCAAATGTTTTGAAAGCTGCAAAAATTACTCTTATAAAAAACTAAAACCAAATGCATCACAGTAATCAAGTAAAACTATGTCAACAGTTGATTGCATGTGAGTCGGGCTGGGTGCATTTGCAGCAGATCCTTGTACTTCCCCCGAGCGCGGTGACTGTCTCTTATATTTGCAGCCTAGGTCTCTGTGTCTTCTGCAGCCCCCAGTGGAAGGACGCAGGCAGCTCCCAGCCGAGGCACTGCTTCTCCGGGCTGTCAGTTGGACCCGCCCTCCGGTGCCTACTGAGCTGATATCAGTTCTCATTTTACACACTGGCTCAGTTCAGCAGGAACAGGAGTCGAGCCCTCGAGCAAAAAGCCTTCCTGTTTGTAAGTGCCCAGACGCTCAGGAGCTGGGACTCCACTCACCGAAGACAGGCCACAGCGTCGGCCACCAGACCCCAGCCGAAGCACTGGCGCACATCTGTACGTGGTCTTGCGGTGTGAATGTTGGTAGAGTCGTAAAGCTGTGAAGGTGGAGTGCGGATAATGTCGTGCCCGCGTCCGTCACGGGGTGGTTGAGATTGAACACAGAGCGAATGCGGGTATGAAACGGGCTCCCTGGTGTCTTGCGAATGATGCTTCCGTTGCAGTGCTGGCTTTCACAGCCACGAGCAAGCAAGGCAAGTGGCCGTGGTTCTGCTGTGCGCCCCTTTCCCTGGGCCATGGAAGGCGGCCCAGGGCTCGTCCTGGCCTCCACTCAAAGTCAGCTCTCCAGAGCGGAGAGCAGAGGCACACAGAGGTCCTCGTTTACAAGAATTCCTCTGTTGTGACCGGGCAGTAAATTTTATTGCTGTTTCCTTTGCAGGAGAGATCACAGCAAGATTCTTTCTCATAGTCTCCTCGTAGCCCTGGTGGGACCAGAATTGCACTGACCCTGGACATCAAAGGAAGGATTATAGGGCTGCAGAAGCCATCAGCCGACATCAGCGCCCACGCCTTGGTGCTTCCCTTTGCAGAGGCCGCTCTCAGCAGAACACATGTGAGGGCCCATCCTCATAAAGGGCCTCCATGGGCCGTGGGGCCTTGTCCTCCACCCTGAATGGGCCCCCTCAACACGCTGAGCCTGCTGAATGTTTTGTGTCAGCCCTGTGAGCATATGGCTGCCTTGGCTATACCCCTGTGATCCCAGAATGTCACAGAGCGGCTCTGCTGGGACGAGGGAACACCGTCTGATGATACCTGGCTCATTTCAGATAGATTCTGCAGAATTATTTTGATTCCACTCTTTGCATTTTCCCCAAAATTTTAGTACCCTTTGGTAAAAGTATAGGATAAAACTCTTTAAGATATTAATAATGTAATGGGTTAACATTTTTGTATGACTGTTTGCTTCTGAATTCAATGCTATCTTTTAAAAAGGTAGTTTAAAAGTCAGCCTGACACCCTGGAAGGCTGATGGACAGCGTGCAGGGCACCCTGCTCCTCTTGGTGCCGTGTTTCTTCCCCACAAATGTTGGAAGTTTAAAAAGAACAGGCAGATCCTGACCAGTGTGGCTCAGCTGGTTGGATGTCGTCCCTCAAAGCAAAACGTTGCCGGTTCAGTTCCCAGTCAAGGCACATGCCTGGGTTGTGGGTTTAGTCAACAACCAATTGGTGTTTCTCACATCAGTGTTTCTCCCTCATCTTCTCCCTCTCTTTCCCTCGCTCTAAAAAATAAACCTTTAAAACAAACAAACATACAAACAAAACCCCAGAAACTCAGCTTCCCAGTGCCGTCCAAAGAGCAAAATGGTTCAAGAGGCCACAACGGTTGGTGCTGTCACATGATGGTGAAGGGCTGGGCTGGGCCAGAATGAACTCAGACTCGCGTGGGTCCAGCTGCTCCGGGGCTGCACTAACCCGACTGTGCATTTGGCCTGCGTGGGGTGAAGCGCAGCTGCACTCAGTCCTCGGGTTCGGCAGCGACTGTCATTCTGGAATGGTCGGCTCTGTGCGGTTACGTGTGCTTCCCATGTGATTATGCTGTTTTACCATGTCAGTAGGAGAATCAAAGTTTGCTTTTTAAATTTGAATAAATACAAGAATGCTGCTTACTGTGAAGATGAATAAACTATGCTTTTTCCCTGTGGTTGGCCTCCTGTGTTTGGCTCTCTCTGAGGTGGAGCAGGAAGGGGCCCAGGGCACAGCCAGCACCCATCCAGATGCCCATGTGCAGAGGACGGCCGCACCTCCCTGCGGGCTCTGGGCACCAGCCGGACCAGTAGTTAGGTTTGGCCTTGTTTTTCTAGGAAGGTAAAGCCACACTTTTGGCCTTCAGAAACCATGTAAGCTAAGCCAAACTGCCACCTGTGTGGGATTTTGCACAAAGACGGCTGGCCCCTCTGGTGGCCACTGAGTCCTGCAACTGGTTCTGAGCACCGGTCATGGCCAGTGGGTGGCAGTCATGGAAGAGCCATCGGAACCCAGGCCCCAAGTTCTGACAAGTTTTGTGGGTAGTTGGCCTGTGCTGCTGGCAGCCACGGGCACCTTGTGCCAGGCGGTGTCCCCATAGGGGAGGGAGAGTGAGCCTGCTTCTGTGGGGACCTGTCTGTACTCCAGCTGCATCCAGTCACCCACTGCATCCGAGTGTCTGCAGACTGAACAGCTTCCACAGCCTGTCTGCTGAGCATCTTCTGAGAGGCTGGAGAGAGTGCCGGGGCCTGCCTGCGGCTGCTGGAGTCCAGAGTGGCCGCCATTGAGTGAGACAGCTAAGACTAGAACTTTTCCTTTTGTAAATGTTTCATGTTTAAACAAACAAAGCTCTGTGTTGGTAACTGGCGGACCACCTGGGGTATGGTAGGACATGAGTTAGAAGCTGGCTGTGCCACACTCGGTGCTTCCTCGGCACGACCTTAGTGCTTGCTGAGAGATGCCTTGGGCCAGGCAGGCTTGCTTGCAGAGGACCCAAGAGCTCCAGAGACAGGTGATGAGCTGCCCACACCCAGGATATGGCGCACCAGGGAAGGGGAAGCCTCCCCTTTCCAGACGGACACGTCTCCCAAGGTCATACATAGGATATAATGTGGGTCCATAGGACTTGGGAGTTTTCCTTCCCGCCCAATGCTTCTGAGCATGTGGGCATTTTGTTCAGGAATAAATTCTTGTCCCTCAGCCAGCCCATAGGAGAGAAGCTTGAGTTCCTCATCCATCTGCTATGAGAATGGGCCTGGGTGAGGGTGGGGCCAGGTGACAACTGCTTTGGAAGGCATGGGACTGGAAATTCCACCTGCTACACTGAAAGTTACCGTGGTTGCAGAGACATATCTGAGTGGGATTCTGGCATACTTACTTTCTTAGTAGCATTATTTCTGATGCCCCCTTCAAGACCATCCTGGGGGCCTCAGTGGTCCCCCAGCCCCATCTGAGCAGCGTGAAGGCACAAGCTGCCCTCCAGGCTGAGCGTGGGTATGGTGATGGGAACGAGGCAGTTTCCTGGCACAGTGACGCTGGCCAGTGAGCAGAGGGGCCAGGACATAAGCGGGCCCCACAATCCACCATGAGTCCTCTAGTCTTGTGAAAACAAAACTAGTCCCGCCTGACACTACAACTTAAGCTGTGTGTGAATTTGACCCTGAAACAGGGTTAGCACTGGCCATCGAGCGGGAACTGATCATCCCACAGAGGCTGCTGTGGGCCCCTGTCCGGGAATGGGGTCTTCGTTTTACGTGACAGGCCCAGTGAGCCCCCGTGAGCTGGGCAGGTGGTGGCATCACCCCAGGCCGGCGCTGAGGCACAGAACCTGCAGTGTTTTGTCACAGGTTGGCAGGCTTACTAAGAGGGTGAGAAGACGCAGTGCTGTCCTCTGAGCAAGTTAATGGGATAATTACCAGGGAGCTGTGCTGGAAGAATAACGGGCTCCGGAAGTGCATTACTTCCTCACCCCTGAGATAGCAGGCCCTGGCCCTCGAGGAGCAGGTCAGCCGAGACCAGGTCCAGTCAACCTGTAGTTGGACCACAGCGGGCCGGCCTCTGATATCCTTGGCTGGGGGTGGGAGGCAGTGGCCCTGACACCTTGACCTGCCCCGGCAGCCCCCTTCCCTCTTACCCAGCTAGAGCTGGGCTGAGGGGCTGGGCTTTGGAAGGAGCGGGTGCGGGGGCTTTGGGCAGCGGCCAGAGCAGGGGAGACTAGGAGTCCTGGGTGGACCACGGCAGGAAGTGGAGGCGGGGAAGGGACAGGAAAGAAATGCAAGAGAAGACTTCAGTTCTCCCTCTTGGCCTCTATTTTAGGGTTTTAAAGCATTTATTTTTATTGGAATTCCAGATCAAAACATTGAAATCATAGTCTCCATCCCAAACAAGGTATGGAGTTGTCATATTAACAAGCAGAACCCAGTGCCCCAAGTGCAGGGACCAGAGATGGAAGCTGCATCCCTAATCTTCAGCCATACCTTTTGGTGACCAGCAGAGCCCTGAAAGGTTACAGCAGATGTTTCCGGTACCTGGGGGCTTCCCCCTACCCCTGGGTGTCCAGCAGAGCCCCCGTGGCCCAGGGTGGGGCCAGGGGAACCATGTAGGCCATGTAGGCTCACATGGCGGTCACCGTGCCACGGACCTCACTGAAAAGACCCATAACGGCGGGTGGACAGCAAGGCTGAGTGACTTATGATCAAGAGCCAGTTTTTTAGGAGTTTTCTGTTCTAGGCCAGCCACCTCCTCAGGCTACAGATGGAGCCGGAGGGGCAGGGAAACGAGGCCTATGAGAAGGAATCTGCCCAGCACTTATTGAGGCAGGAGGCAGACCCGCCCTGGTAAGCGAGACAGTCTGTCCCAGCGTGTCTCCTGCCAAACAGAACTCTGGATGTCCCAGGCCTGTGCCCTCTGCCGGCCAGCCTCCCTGGGCTGGCAGAGCCTGCCACACCCCATTCCCGAGAAGTCAAGAAAGGGGTGCTGTCCCTGGCACTTCATCAGCAGGTGACTTTGTGGTGAGACAGTCCTTTGGAGTCTCCCCTCCCAGGGCCCCTCGTACTGAGTCACCTCCAAGACCAGAGAGTAAGTGGGGAGCCCTCTATGCAGGGCCCAGCCCCGGTGAGGACTCCATGCACAGGTGCCTGATGGGGGAGGATGGGCAAGGGACCCAAGCCTGGACTTCCAGGAGGTGTCTCAGCCCAAGGCCGGGGCTCAGTGGGAAGGGAATGAACTCTTAACCCCCACCCAGGCCACTATGCTGATGACAATAACCTCTGCCCTCCCTGGCTGGGCTCTGGGGATTTACAAGGTGGAAGGGAAGAGAAGCCTTTTGGGGCCATTCAAGGACCAGATTTTATAGATCTTTTCCCATCTTTTGATACTATCTGGGAGATTGATCTGATAATTAAGGCCATTTCTGTTACAGTCTGATAACTAGCATGTGTGAAAAAAGAAAAAAGACTTCACGAACTGAGCCTGGGGATGGAAGGAAGCTACCATAAAACACAAGGGCTCTCAGGACTAGCACTGGCCTCCTGACAGCCTGCTGCCTAGGAGGACGGGTGGGCCATCTGGGCCTCGGAGCAGAGGGAACCCAGCCCTCAGGAGAGGACCGGCTGAAGGAGCCCACTCTTGGGGGTTAGGAGACCAGAAAAACCTGGGTGTGTGCGCGCACACGCGTGTGTAGCAAGGCAGCGTGCAGAACTGCAGATAAAGACCTCTGACCACGTTCCATTTTCTCCAGAAAATGAATCTGATCCCTGCCAAGTGCCTTTGAGATAAAAACAAGTTCAGAGGTTTGGCGTCTCAGCCTCGAGGACTGGGATGGGAGACAGGGAAATGGCTCCGAAGAGCTGTCCCCAGTCCTTTACAGCCCCAACCCCACTGGGGCTCACCCGGCCTATGCCACTGCTTGAACCTCACCTACCACGGCTGGAGGCCGAGGGTGGAGGTCATGGGTGGTCTCTGCAGGGTGCCTGCCCACCCGCAGCCTCACTGCCAAGAGCCTTCCTGGTGCTGCTTCTACCTGTGAGCTCTCTCCGCCAGGGGGTGTTCTTGCCTGTGGGGGTGTGGGAGGTGCTGCAGTCTCCTAGGCCTTTCTCCTGAGCTGTTAGTCCTCCCTTGTCACACACGGTTGGGCTGAACAGGCCTTGGAAGCGGAAGTGTGCGTCCTAAGGCTGGAGAGGACAATCCGGGCAAGGTCCGAAAGGCAGGCGTAAAGGCCGTGCTCGGGTTAAGAGCCCGGTGCCCTTCGCCCCACGCCGATCCCCGCAGTCTGACGGCGTGATTTAAGTCTCTCAGCACTTTTTAACAGAAGTTGTTTAAGGAGGGAGGCTGTAGAAAAATGTGCATTATGGGGAGAAATGAGAGATTAATTAGGGTTCCTTTTTAGTATTTGCTGATGGGATGGTACAAGTGTGCGTCTCTATGTGGTAATAAAGAAAAGATGTACCGTAATTTAAGGGAAAGGAACTGTAGCTTTATTTATAAATAAGATGTGAACGAAAAGAGACCTATAGGAATTGTGGCTTTAGCACACTTGGAGGCAGAGAAGGCTGTTTGTAGAGCAGGAAAGTGATTATTAGCTGTCACAGAGGCTGGGCAGGTTTCCATTTAGGAAGCTGGGGCGTGGCCCGCAAGCTGCTGCAACTGGGGGTGCTCACGAAGCCCAGTCCGTAGGCCAGCCTCCCTTTATTCGGGGGTACATGGATCCAACATAGAAAACTATGTCCAATGCTAGAACGTAAATCCTGTGCATAAACTGTAAAATGTCACCATGCTGATGAAATTGTAGGGAACCGCAGTACAGATGTCTGTTTTAAGTTATACAGGACACTCGGGCGCCCTTTCTTTCATGGCATTATTTGACAGTAAGCCCCTTCCAGAACAGGCAAACATGCATCTCATTTATTGATGTCTACAACTTTTTATTTTTTTGGCATGCATCAGATGTGCAAACAAATATAAGCCATATGTAAGCAAAAGGTAAGTTTCCATCCACCTGTTCACCTGGTCTAAACTCATCACAGGAGATTGACAAGAAAGACTCTAAGGATGTGCTCCAGCAAACGCACATCCACACCCGCTGGCTGTATGCACAGATGGGCACAGAAATATATGCAGATCTTTCCGTGCGACAACAGTACAGCTCAAGGCCGCAGAACTTGGCCTCTGTTGTGACGGCTCCATCATCTGAATGTCGCCTAACTTGGGAGCCCTACCCTGAACAATTGTGAGAATTAAATGAATTCATGTAAAACCCTGATAACAGGGCCTGGCATCAACTGAAAAGGTTGTTACTTATTCTTTGATTGCTGGTTTATTTAATTCCTTTAAACAGGAGCCTTTGGGTTGCTGCCAGTGGGTGGCTTTCGGAAGCAACGCTGCAGTGAGCAGTCCTGGGCACGTGGGATGATTCCCAGACTTGCTCATGGTGGCAGGAATGCAACCTGAACGGTAGCTACCTCTGAAGAACTGAATTTTTTTTGTTGTTACTGGATAAAATTTTATACACACACACATTTAGTTTTGTTTAATATTTTTATTATGGTAAATGGAAATAAAATGTATGATTTTAACCATTTTCAAGTGTACAACTGACAATAAGTATGCTCGCACCGTTGTGGAACAATCACCACCATCACCTACAGAACTTCTTCATCTTCCCAAAGCAAAACTCTGTCCCTGTGAAACTCTCACCTTCCATCCCCTCCCGCCCCCATCCCCATCCCTGGCAACCATCATTCATTTTTGTCTCTAGAAATTTGACTACTTTAGGTGTTTCATATGAGTGGAATCATACAATATTTGTCTTTTGTGTCTGGCTCACTTCACTTAGCAAAATATCCTCCAGGTTCATCCATGTTTGTAGTATGTGCCCGAATTTCACTCCTTTTTTTAAGGCCGAATAATATTCCATTATATGAAGAGATGACATGTTGTGTGTCCATTCATCTGTCAGTGGACAGTTAGTTGGGTTTTTTGTAACTTTGGCAATTGTGAGTGATGCCGCTGTGAACATTGATGGGAAAATCCCCAAGCCTCTGCTGTCGATTCTTGTGGAGATGCACCAAGCAGTGAAATCGCTGGATCATATGGTGATTCTGTTACCATGCTATTTCTGGGATGTATAAGTTTTAAATTTTAATATCTTGGTCTTTTCCAACCACATATGAAAAAAAAATTTTGCATTTCTCATGAGCTGTGTTATTTTTAAAGTTGTCAAACTCGTGTGTATTTCTCCTGCTGGCGACCTGTGCGCATTTTTGCGTCCCTGACCCACAAGTCTCTGTGTGGATGGCCTTTTTCTTACTGATTTCTAGCAGCACTTTAGAAGTTAGAAAACTAGTTCTTTGTCATGTGTTGCAAATATTTTTCCCCAGTTCATTATTTGTATTTAAATTTTTGCTTTTTTTTTTTTTTTTAATTTCTGTATGGTCGATTTTATCCCTCCTCTTTTGTGGTTTCTGGGTTTTGAGTCTCACATAGAAAGGGCCTTGAGGGCTGACAATGTTGGATTCTTGGAAGCCTGCAAATGATGTGGTTGGGGCCTCAGGGCCTCCCCACCTCCCCTCTTCCCCAGCCCCTCTCCTCCCCACAGATGACTAAGAAGTCTTCCTGAAGCAGTGACCCCTGCAGAGGCTTTGAACTTGTGCCACCCACCCAAAGGCAGGCACTGGGTTGTGGGGATGGGGGAGCCCAAGGACTGAAAACAGGGTTTCTGTGAAAGTCTGCAAACCAAAGATGAGAGAGAATTCTAAATGAAATCTAACAACATTACTTCTGTGTGTTTGGAGCAGAGAAGGTCTGAATTCACAAACTAAATTTTTATTTATCCAAGTGATAGACCGTCTTCCCAGAGCAGCAGCAGCCTTCCTACAGCCGTGCCCCTCTTCCCTTTCCAAGCAGAACTGCTAGAGCGCCGTCTGGAGAAAGCCGATGCCTCAGAGAGCGGACCTCCAGGCGCTGACATTTGGTGAAGAAAGGGGATGGGCATTTTGTTTTTGATGTTTACGTTCATCTAAGAAGTACAGATCCAACTTGACTTTCTATCACCATTGTTCCCCGCTGATGGAAATGCCTTTATCATATACTAAATCCCAATGCAGTTTAATTTAACAAACATTTATTGGGAACCTATTGTGTGCCTGCAACTATTCCAGATACTTGTGGAGATGGTCAAGGAAGAGCAAGCACAATACATAAGTTATTATAAATATAAATAAATATATAAAAAGCATAATCCATAATCCATACACGGTTTCTAGGAGGTGTTGTGTATTTATTAGGGACAAGAGCCGGAGTAGTATAAGGCAAGGGGTGGAGAGAGTGGGCACTATTGTCAGAGGGGTGATCATGGAGGTGTCATGGTGGCTGACATGTGAGCAGGTGTGGGAACTGGCCGTGCACTTGGGAGGGAGGGTATCAGCAAAGCTCATGCAAAGGCCCTGGGGTTGGAGTATCTGAGTAACTGCCAGGGGCCCACGGGGCTGGAGCTGGTGGGGTGAGGGGGTTAAAGGGGTTGTAGAGAACATTAGATGAAATCAGAGAGTAAAAGGGGGCCCAGGTTGTGTAGTGCCTTGGAAGCGATTTTATGAATGTTGGGTTTTCCTGAGTGAAGAGGGAAGCTTTTGAGATGCTTTGAACAGCGGTGTGACATGGCCACCCTGGAACCTGCTCGAGGTGGGCAGGGCCAGAGCAGGAGACCAGTCGACAGGGTGGCAGAGATGGAGGCAAGAATGGTCAGATGACGGAATGACCTAACGGATGGGAGGTGGCGCGAGAGGGGGATCTGGAGGAACTACAGAATTGGGCCTGAATCACTAGAAAGGTGGAGTTACCATCAGCTGACGTGGGTGTGGGCAGGTGGCATGGGCGGGTGGCATCAGCCTAGGAGGTGATGTCGAGACCGCCGGCTGGCCTCCGGGAGATGCCCGATGGGCAGTGGGTCCCGGAGAGGGGTCCATGACATGGGAAAGCGCAGCAAAGTGAGGGTACACAGTGCAGAGGTGCCCACCAGGAAGAA
The DNA here is from genome assembly GCA_004026545.1 of Mormoops blainvillei. Taxonomy (NCBI): domain Eukaryota; kingdom Metazoa; phylum Chordata; class Mammalia; order Chiroptera; family Mormoopidae; genus Mormoops; species Mormoops blainvillei. Next base: position 23,702 of record PVJD01002128.1, on the reverse strand, counting down.
GTCGGGGTCAAGTAAGGACAAGCTCTTAGACTGAGGAAAACCCCTGGAATGTTCTGTCAGCCAAGGGAAACTGTCAGGAAGGGTTGGTCCAACGGGGCAGGCACTGCCCAGACCAGCGAGAAGAGCCCGAGGACTGTTGGCTGGAACCACAAGGAGGACACTGTACTGTGTCCCCTCTCTCAGGGCTCACCCACCCGGTGTAATGACTCAAGCTTTAAAATATGTGGTGGCATGTGGTATACTTTGCTCTACTCCATTATGATTCACTTTCAGGATTTTCCTAGCTGTTCTTTAATGTTTATTTTTCCAGATGAATTTTGGACTTAGATTATGTAGTTACTAGGATCCTATTAAATCTAATTCATGCGTCTGTAACGGTGTTTCTATCCAGGATATCTTCCCTGGAGAGAACCATCGGTTAGATCAGTGGTTCTCATTTGGGGGGCAGGGGTAGTTCCTCCAGGAGACATGTGGCAGCGTCAGCGGGACGTCTGATTGTCACTACTGGGCTGGACGTAGTGGGAAGAGGGCAGGCGTGCTGCTAACCCCCTGCGGTGTCCCTGCCAGCCCGCAGCACAGAGCCCGGCTGGCCCGCAGTGCCGCCAGCACCGCACTGGAGGAACCGGCCTGCAGGCTGCTGCTTCTTGCTGAGTGTCGGCTGTTTCGTGGCATTCAGCCTTCTCGAAAGCTCTGGAAGACTCCTAGCACATGGACATTTCCCACTCTTTTCAGCTCCCTAAGCTCTGACCCCTTCTTGTATGTGGGAGATCATCCTGGATGGTGCCAAAGTAACGCAGTAATGTTATAGACGCGAACAGGCTGTGTAACTGCTTTCCCAGCTCCCTTCCAGCCACGGTCCAGGTGGCGAACCTGGGGTGCCCTTGTCAAAGCCACCAGGGAGACCCCAGGAGGCCTCAGACACCAGAGAGCTGAGAAGGCCCTGAGGTGCGAGTTTGGGCGGCGGCGGCGGTCTCGGCAGGCCATTCTGAAACCGGGTTTCAGGCGCTGCTGCTGGCTGGCCCTCAGCCTCGTCTGCCCCGTTATTCTGTGGGCTTTTAAATACCCGTTTGACCAACTCCCTTTTCTTTTCCACTGCGTCTGTTTCCGCTGCCTGCCACCAAGAATCCTGGGTCTTACAATGGATTCATCACATCGTGAGAAACACCAGAGGCTGGTGAGATTTCCCACTTTGATTTATGAGACTTAAATTTTCAGTATCAAAGTATAGAAGTTTCCTACCCCAAACACCTAGTATGATTAAGACATTGTCAGGACTGGGAAGAGGGAAGTCCTACATTATAAGCTATCTTTGATACTGGACCCATGGCATAAACACATCATGGAGCTCGAGTTTAGAAGGCTTTAAGACACACCTTATTTTTGCCTTGCTTTTAGTTATTCAGGAGGGAAGCAGTGCGATGACGTTCAGCACCTTAGCGCTGTCGGGCAGAGTCTGCGGAGTCCATGCCAAACCCCGTGCCCGGCAGAGGAAAGACGCCTGTTTGTTAGCAGTGTTTCCGGTGGTGGGAAAGCGTGGTAACAGGATGAAGGGGGAAAAGAAAAACAAGGAGAGCAGCACAGTTAGCGTGCATTTCTCTTCTTGGGAAACAAAACCGGCTTGGATTCCTTGTCAAATAAGAAAGGACGTACCTCCTGCCCCTCGCCCTGCACTCGCCACAGAGCGCCTCACCCACTGGCGCCCCATTTCCCACACACTCCCTCCCTGCCCACTGCCAGGGCTGCGTCCTCTCCGCTTCCTCCTTGCAGGCCTTGCCCTCGATGCCCCCATTCAACAGAAACCGTGGCTTTCTCCTGTCCCCTGGATGCTTGCCCTTCCTGTCCCAGCACTCTTGTCCCGTCAGTGAGAAATGGGGCCAATAAAACAGAGCTGGACCCTGGAACCTCTCAGGCAAGGGGCTTCTCCAGAAACGAGGCAGATCCACTTGCCATCTGCATTCCCAGACACCTTCTGCATGTGGTAAGAGGCACCATCGCATCCCATGTCAGGAAGCAGAGTGACCTTTCAGAAAGCCCAGCATGCACTCTGGCCTCAGTAAATCAGGGCTGGCTGGAGCCCCGCAAGCAGCCACAATGAAGCCCATGCCACCGAATGGAGCCGGGTCGGGTCCATCTCTCAGGACTCCAGGCTGGAGCACGAGGGCCAGGAGTCTGGGAACTGGGAGAGCGACCAAGATGGTGTGGGCTGTGTCTGTGGGACACGCCCTGTCTTCAGAGATGGGGAAGAACGATGTCCATAACACTTTCGTTTACACTAGTGATGATGTTTAACAGGCTCATGGAGAAAAATAAATGTGTGTGTGTGCTGCGTTTCATTTGGTTCCACAGGCCCTCGCCTGCTCCCTTCTTCCTCGGCAGCGGAGCCCCCGGTGGTAGGTATCGGGCAGGAGTCCCAGGCCCAGAGTCTAAATCCCATCTGTCTTTCTCAGGGGCCGCAGCCTAAAGCTTCTAGTGTTAACAGTCTCCCAATTGCCACCAAGTCCCGGCCCATACGTAGCCTCGCATGAATGGGTGCTCAGTGATGCCTTTCCTCCCTATAGTTTTTGGCTCTGTCACCTTGATTACCTCTCTTTAGGATAATTTTACATATTTCCTATAGCGGGGAGAGATACTTCAGCTTTTCTCCAGCACGCTTTATAAAAACTTCATTATTAAGACTTGACAGAATTTTCTCAGTTTTGCAGCTTGCTATCGGTGACGTAAAACTTCAGAGCTGTTGTCAGGTCTCTGACAACCTTTGTCATGTGCATCCCAGACCCAAACTGTGGGACTTTAAAGGACTCCCTACACTTCTCCCTCATTTCTCCTGAGCACCCACACACCGCAGGTGGCACAGGCCACACTTGGGGAATGACATGGCCCTGGGCCTGCACGTGTGTCCCAGGCCAGCTGAGCTGGCGTGGACAGGGTGGTGCTGGCTGCCCCGGAAGCTGCTCCTACACTGGGATGGCTTGGACTGTACTCTAGAGTGACAGTGTGTCAGCTCAGGGTCCCCTCAGCTAGACCCCAGAAGTGCCCATGGCCACCTCTGTGATGCGCAACAGGTAGGAGTGCACAGAGACTTATTTTTGCCATTTGCAATTAAAATCTCTTTACAAATTTTACAGAAACGAATGACTAAGGGGGCTGAGGCCTCTCCCAGGGCCTTGGAAGGGGCCTGGCAGTGAGAGGCCAGGAAGCTCAAGCCTCATCAACACCCTGATGGACCTGCCCTTGGTCTCAGCCCATCGGAGCAGCTGCATTCCCCATTCTCCTGTGGCTCTGCTCCACCCAGGGTGGAAGGGCAGGTCTGGTGCGGTTGGTGGGAAACGGGAGATCGCTGCCTGTGCTTGGCAGCCTTCTTGCAGCTCAGCGAGGACAGCCAGGAGAACTCAACGACGACATCGTGAGTGGCTGAATTAGCCAGCGCTCTGGTTTCCGTGTCTGAGGCCATCAGGTTTCTCCTTTGTTGAAGCCACTCTCCGCCCAATATTCTGCTGGTTGGAGCGGCAGGCGTGCGCCTGGCACAGACACTGTGGGGAAGAAGCCCATCCAGTGCCCCCGCCGCAGCAGAGCCCCTAGTCTCAGCCTTGCCACTGGGCCTGCACCTCAGGCCTCAGTGCTCTCCATCGGGGGGACAAGGCTTAGCGTCCTTCAAGGGCCTTCACTGTGCATTTTCATCAGAGCCCATTTTTAGCTGGACCCCTCCTTAGAACGTCAAAAAAACTGAAAGAAGCCACATATCCAGACTTTCCCCAAAATCCAAGGCAGCTGGAGGACCAGGTAGAGTTTACTGAATACTCCCCAGCCTGCCTGCCTTTCTCCGCCCTGACTGGATAGGACATGTAGGTATCTGTCTTCTCTGGTTTTCGAGGGGACGGTGTGACTTCCCACCTTCCACAGTGCACTCGCCTCTCTCTGGGCTGTGGAAGGTGCCTTACTCTCTGCGAGCCGAGCGGGACGGGCGACCCTCCGAACGGCAGGAGCAGGAGTCTGTGCTGCTGGGGTTCCCTGGCTGCTCACGGGCTTTGGGGAACAGCCCCACCCATGCTGCTTCCCTTTGTTTCCTCCCCTTGTTAGCACCTTTATCAAGGAGGGAAAGGGCAAGGGGAGAAAATAAAATTAGTAAACGAACCAGTGGCTATAATGTCCTTGACGAAAGTCTTTGTGGGGGTTCTTCACTCGAACAAAGAACTGCAGGTCTGCTGGGAGCTCACTGGGAGAAGCCACTGTTTTGCCAGCTCAGGGTCCGCGCAGCTGCCAATTCCAGTGTCCGAGGCTTGGGAGAACTCAGCGGTTTTGTAAAGAAATTGAGAGATACTAAGAAAAGGCTTAGGTATGGTCGAGACAGGAAAGAATTTTCCAGAAATGCACCTTCAAAATCTGAGGTAGAAAATCATCTTGTTTTTCATTATTTGCTGTGAATACAGTGTGAATGGATGTCCAGGTGGAAGCAGACACCAAAGGGAGGTCCATCCCTGGTGGGTGTGTGCTCTGGGGATGGCTGCCTCCACGCTGAGCCCCGTTCTCATGTCCACAGAGGCTGGTTGTAGCTTCCACGGCAGGACCAACGTACGAGAGGCATACTCAGCTCCAGGTGAAGCATATGGAAGTAATGAGGACGATGGCAGTTGTGAGACAAGTATTTAACAGTGCACCTCTCACACTGTTAATACCTCTCAAAAGGAAGGCTCAGGTCAAAAGTTACTGGAATATTCCAGTTCTTCAGGTGGATCCATACACCAAAACAAGTGTTTACCCTAAAGCTCGACCTCCACCTAACCCAACAAAGCTTGACTCGCACCCCAGATAGGAGCCGAGACTGAGGGAGACTCGGGGACGACTCATGCACGGATCCAAGTGAGCATAAAGGAAAGTCTTGCATCACTTGACAAACAATACACTGAAAAGAGAATATAATCAAAACAAGTTAAGAATAAGCCTGAGAAGAAAAAAATACTTTCAACGGATGCAAAATAAATATTAGCCTTGGGGTTACTGATTATTTATTAGAAATGTCCACTTCTATTTCACTTAACAAGACAAGTGATAATCTTTCCTGATGTTTCCAGAACATGGTCTAGGCCCCCCCTTTAGCCACCTCCGAGGCGGCGCGTGCTCCTTTGGTAGCAGTCAGTGTTTAGCAAACGAAAGCAGAGTCAGCACCAGCACCGGCTTCGCCGCCATGCAGTGCCGGCCCCACGGCCGGGCTGGCACCCATGCCCACCGCTGGCCATTGGTCCCCGCACTTCCACTTGCTTCCTTCCCCTGGGCTCGCTCGGGGGCTGCCCAAAAGGAAACTGTCCTTGCTGGACAATTTCTTAGGGAGGCAGGAAAGTGTGGCTTTATCTCAAACCCCTGTGGATTAAAAGAAACCCCAATACCAATTAACTGACATCTAAAAACAGATCTGTGGAAAAGGGCTAAGTTACTTTCTAAACTGACCAGTGGCTCATGACCAATTTCTTGGTCCAAAGACTTTGAAACATTCAAATAATAGTCACGCATCTTGGTTTGGTAAAGGGGAAAAAAAAAGAAATAAAAATCTGCTCTCCAATCTGAACCTTTTCTTCAGTGATTCTCTAACTGACATCGGGGCCGAGCAGGCAGAGAGAATGCTGAGGGCACACGACACAGCCATTAGTGAATGTGTCTGACTGAGTATGGGCTAGAGAGCCTCTCTTCTCATTTTGTAAAATATGTACCTACCAGAACTTGCCAAGATATTTATGGCTTACTGTCACTACTCACAGAGGGCGCCCATTTCACAAAGAAGCAGGCCCACATCTCGGTCCGTGGCCGTAGCGGGCCCCGGCCGCATGGCAGCCACGCGGCCAACGGGCCCGTGCGCGGCTCGTGCAAGCAGCTCTGCAAGGAGCTCTCCGGCCAGTTTTCTTGATGCTGGTGCTTCCACGCAAAGATGATCCCATCTGTACAAGGTCTGGTCCAGAAAGCCGATAATCTCATGGGTTATCTCATTGGTCTGAGCCATCTGTGATGAGGACAGAGAGAAGCCAAATTAAAATACCTTCCAGACAGACCCATCTCTTTGTCCAGGGCCAACCGTGACCATCCTGTCCCAGAAAAGCAGCCACATTCCTATCAGCTCCAAAGGGCTTTTATTTTGTTCTCAAGGTGACTAACAAAGAAAGTCTGTCCCTAGAGGCTGGCCATCCAGTGAGCAGAGGCATTTCCTAAGGATCCCCCCTCTCCTGACAGGATGGCTACAACCAGGCACCTCATTTCCTGGAATGCCAGTCATGAGCTTTGGGATTACCTGCTGGGGGAGCAAAGGAAAATGGACATGCTGGGGCTTGACTTTCTGCGAAAGGCTCACACTAATATGAGAACTGGAAAATGCTGAAAAGAACATGCCACCTGCTTTCACACAAACAGCTTTATAAATGGCATTCCTCGGCGAGCAACTGGGCCCACTTGTTCTTTAAAGACATCTAAGGTTTTAACACCTGATTCTCAAGGGAAGCAGGAAACACAGGGATCGTTAGTTCTGCTAAATACAGCCTCGAGGGATTCTGAGTTGTTGGTGCCTGTAGTTCTCTAAGAATTTTAGTTCAGCAGAAAGAGAAGGGCAAGAACCTTACAAATTAGCTGCACGAAGAATTTATTGTGATTTTTTTTAGACACAAACCACATTAAGTTGTCCATTTTTTTTAGAGTAATCTATGTATTTGTTTGTGGGTTTCAGTTTACAATGAACCCTTAACCAAATATTTAAGTAGCAATAGCAGCCCAAGGGACAGCTTCCTCTCCATCTCCACATGGGCCCCTCTGGTAGGGTGACCAGCCTGGTTCACCAGGGACCACACCATGGCCCAGGAAGCCCACTCTGACCATCCTCAGTCAGGGCGGACATCCAGCAGCATGTGTGTTGGGGGAGCACAGTGCAGGAGGCGGGGGCACACCTACACAGCACGTGCCATCTCCGGGGATCTGCTGGAGGGAGGGGTCAGACCACCAGAGCAGGCGGGGTTCACTGTGGCTCTTGGTATATCTACCATCATCACTTGGTTTTTACTCAGAAATCACAAATGCTGTGGATGGCTTCCGACAGACGCAGTCTCTGTTCTTCGTGGATGAAACAGTGTAGCCCTCCCGGGGCGCTGTAGATGAGCTCACCTACTACCTAGAACCTGAGGAGGGAAGACTGCCTCTTGCTCCACCGCCCAGTGATCCCAGAGGCTCCTCCACCCCGGGGGCAGGGAGGCAGGGTGTGGTGGCTGTTCCAGATGACTGTGGTGGTCACCAATCTAACCGTGTGTCCTCTTTACAAACCAACTCAATCTGACCCTGTTCCATTCGAGGTCTCTAGTCACAGACAAAACCCCCTGCAGCTGTGGCTGGACACTTGCGCCCTGGCAGGGCTCGGGTGAGGCACATAAGTAAAGCAGTTAAATTCATTTTGAGTTCGGCCACTACAGACCTAAACTCTGTATTTCAGAGTCTAGCTAACTTTTGGCTGTTATTTTTGTGGTCCAGCAACCAAAGACAGAGGAGAGGGAGAGAGAAATACGAACTCAGCAGGACAGGAGGCGAGGGAAGATGAGCACAAGGGCGGGAGGAATCCAGGCCGCTCTTGCCTCACCCGGGGGCGGAGCCGAGGGGAGGCGGGGCGGAGCCGAGGGGAGGCGGGGCGGAGCCGAGGGGAGGCGGGGCGGAGCCGAGGGGAGGCGGGGCGGAGGAGCAGAGCAGGGGGCAGAAGGCGCGAGGGCTCTGACCAGGGCGTCTGGGGAAACTCACGGAAGCTCAAGGCTGGACGAAACTGACCCCTGGGGCCTGGGAGAGGGGCCTGAGGAATCAGGCGGCTGGGAGCATTCTGTAGGAGACACTGGGGTGGGAGAGGTCGGAGCAGATGGGGGAACAGGGCACCTTTAATGAAATGGAGCCCCTCAGTAAGGCAGGGCCCGCTAGGAGAAGGTATGGAAGGAAGGCTGTGAAGAAACAGGTTCAGACACACAGCCCCTGCCATCCGGGTCCCGGCCTAAAGCATGCGCAGCTCTCCAAAGCTGATTCTGAGACAGAGGGACAAGACTAGGACCCAGGACCCAGCTGGCTCTGCCTGGGCCTGAGTTCACATCAGAGCTGGGCCAGGGCCTGGGCCCCCAGGGTGGTGAAGCCAGAGCCACTGACAGAGACAGCCTGTCCCACCAAAGCTAATACTTCCACCATCTGGCCACTACCTGCTCCCAGACCACGCAGACCTGGCTCAGGACTCTTTCCAGGGTGTCCCAGAGAGGGGGACAGACAATATGTGGAAGGTAAGGAGAAGCCCAGGCGAGGCTGGCACCACGCCCAGGGCTCCTCCGTCTGTCCTGTTTGCGGCAGCCTTAGCCAGGCTGCCATCGGCCTGTTGGTGGCCACGGCAGGAAGCCTTCGAGTTGGGAAGGCTGGTGTGTCAGTCAAAACAGTTTCAGAATATCTGCAAGGACAGAGCCCAGGAGGCTCCTCAGCTACGAGTGGCACCTCGGGCATGGCGAGCACCCGCCTGCTGAAAAGCCAGTGTGTGAAGAGAAACACTAGCATTTTATCCTTCAAGGAATTTTTTTTTCCAGCTGAGCTGACTTACAAAATCTGATGAGGATGCACCAGGGTTTTCCATGTTCCCCCAGCCTCAGGTATTAATACATGGCTAGGACCAAACTGTTGTGGGGATGGGCCACCTGGCACATGCAGCAAACCTAAACTCTGTGACAGGACCGAGCTCTTTATTCACAGCAGCTTCTTTGTGGGTGAGACCTGAGGGTGTCCATTCTGAGTGTGGACTGCTAGCCTGGAACGGGTGGAAATGTGCTGTTGGACTGACTGAGGCAGAGACCGGGGTGCCTCTGAGGAGCTTTCTTTGGGTCATGCTCTCTCCGCTCCCATGGGCAGGGCCTGGCCTGCCTTTCCACTCTCGGGTGATAGTCCCAGAGAGGGGCAGACAGGAGCCCCAAGGGGGAAGGAAGGGCAGGCTCCCACAGGTATCCAGGGCATGGGCTCGGGGTCAGAGGTCAGGTGACAAAAATCTTGCCAACGCTTTCATGATTTAAAAGTGCCTCTTGTTGATTTTTTAAAAATAACTTAATTTTGAAAGTTTTAGATTTGTAATTTTGCTGAAAAGATAACACAGAGAGACTGCACATCCCCCGCATCCATTTTTCAAGTTATTAACATCTTACATTAGTATGATACATTTTTAGAATTAGTGAACCAATCCTGATACACTTTTATTAACTAAAATCCATACTTTATTCAGATTTCCTGTTTTTTCCTAATGTCCTTTTTTGTCCCCGGATCCCATCCAAGGTATCGCATTCTATTCAGTCATCGTGTCTCCTTAGGTTCTCAAGCTTTCCTTCTTTTTGAGGATCTGGACAGGTTTGAGGAGCACTGGTCTGGTATTTTGTCAAATGTCCCTCAGTTGGGATCTGTCAGTTGTTTTTCTCATTAGTCTGGGTCATACCAACGGTGCACACAGTCAATATGACTCACCCCTGTTGATGTTGACCTTGATCACCTGGCTGAGGGAGTGGTTGACCTGTGACTATGACAACTCACACCTGGCAGAGATAAAAGTGGTTGGTATCAAGCTCTACAGACACACGGGCATTTTTTAGCTCTCACTGGTGGCGTTCTCATACCCCGAATGGGCGTGGAAGTGAGGTATGCCTTTTATAAAAGCACACAGTAGGTCACAGTGAGAGTGGCCCCCGAGGAGATGGTGCCCTGCACGTGACCCGCAAGTCCTCTTCTGCTCTTGGCCATGCCCAGGCCCTTGGATGGCTTCTGTTGGAGCATGTGAGAGGTGGGCCTGCCTGCTCCACATGGACCATTTAACAAGGACTACAGAGAACCTTCTAGGTGCTGGTTTCTAGGGTTCTTGGCAGCCCATTTGTTACTGTGACTTTCCTCATATGCGCATTCACACTCGAACAGAGCTGTCCTTGGAAGGGAGCAGGAAGGGCTTCTGGGTGATGGAACATTTCTTTCTTGATTTGGTTGTTGGTTGTATGCTTGTTTTGGTTTGTGAAAATTCACTGAGCTATACGTTTAATTAGGTATATTATTGGCAATAAAAAGTAAAAACAAACACAGGAATAAAACAAAATTCCAAGAGCCAGTATGTTGGTGTTTTTTCCTGAGGTAAGCATTTTTAATTACAGTAAAAATAAGCATAAAATTAGCTATTTTAACCATTTTAAAATGTACAATTCAGTGGCATGAAGTACATTCACAATGTTGTACAACCGTCACCACTAACATCTCTAGAACTTTTTCACCATCCCGAGCAGGAGCTGTGTCCATTGAAAACTAACCCTGTCCCTCCCCATTACAACTAACACGGTGATCTGTTATGTGCTTTTAGAAACTGCACAACTCATGTCCCCGGCCCCTGGATAACCCCTTTCACTTTCTGTCTCCATGAGTTTGCCTATTCTAGGTGCCTTACATAAGTAGAATCATGCAATATTTGTCTTTTGTGGCTGGCATAGACTACATTTTGTTTATCTATTCACCAGCTGATGGGAACTTGGGTTGTTTCCACCTTGTGACTATGTTTGTTCATAATCGCATCCTAGTGGGTGTGGAGTGGTACCTCACTGTGGTTTTGATTTGTATTTTCCTAATAGCTAATGATGTTGAGCATTTTTTCATGTGCTTATTGGCCATTCATACACCTTCTTTGGAGAAATGCCTGTTCAAATCCATTATCTATTTTTGAATTGGGTTGTTTTTCTATTGTTGACTTGTAGGAATTCCCGATATAGTTTAGATACAAAACCCTTATCGGGTATGTGATTTCCAAATATTTTCCTCCATTCTGTGAATTGTCTTTTCATTCTTTTGATTGAGTTCTTTGACACACACAAGTTTTTAATTGTGATAAGGTTCACTTTATCCATTTTTTCTTTTGTTGTCTATGCTTTCAGTGTCATTATCGAAGAAATCACTGCCAAATCCAATGCCACGAACTGTTCTTTACCCCTCATGTAAGCTGGGCTTCCAGAAGGGTTTATTTGTGATTAACAAATGAAATTCTGGGGGAAAATGGATAAAACTGTATTTGAACAACAATAAAAATTTTTTTTAAAGATGTAATTCTCTGAACCACTGCAGTGAGCACATTCTCACTGTGGCCTTGTTTCTCTCAGTGAGGAGGAAGGGAGCCATGCACTGAACTGAAAGAAGAGTAACCAGGGAGACAGGAGACCTGGCTGTTACTGTGCGCGCTGGTAGCAAGCCGTGTGACCTGGGAAAAGTCACTGCCTGTCTCTGAGCCTCGGTTTTCTCTTCTGTGACATGCAGGTGTTATACAGGGCCGGTTCTAGGGTCCGTCCCAGCTGTCTACTTCGCTATCTGTCCACCCAGGTTTCGACAGCATCCTTGCACACATACTCTTCAAGGAGGGACCCTTGGGTGACATGTGAATGAACACTAGGATGCTAAAAAGGGGGACACTTACGAGGCTGATGACTTCCCGGGCAACTGCGTGGCCCCCAGGAGCCCAGAGGAGGAAGTTCAGGAGAAGGTGCCTGATCAGCTGTCTGCATGCAGGCGGCCTGGGCTCTCTACCTTGGCTCTCTCCGGTGGCTGCCTGCAGATCCCTGGCCGAGAGGGTCGGACTTCTGAGCAGCTCCGTGAGGTGGCCGAGCACTGCTTTCACCTCTGCCTGGGAAGTAGAATTTCAAAGGTGAGAGATTAGGGAAGAGTCGGGACACACATAGTTCTAGGATTTATTTGGTACTTTGAAGCAACTAGGCAAAAGAAGAGAGGACCAGTGCCCAAGGGAGGGCAGACAGAGGCAGCCCACGTCTAGGCTCACACCCTGCTCCGCACAAACCCAAATGGGCGTGATGGAATTTTCTTGACTTTCTTTCGTCTTGCTCACTAAGCAGCTAGGGCACCATGCCAGGAATTGACCTTTTCTTGTATGAAAGGAAATGGAGAAAAGTCCTCAGCAGAATGTAGTCAGATTTTTATATTGCGGGAAAAAGAACAAAAGGCTCCTTGAAGACTCACTCACTATCACAGCCACAAATCAATTAAAGCCTCATGCGATTGGGCCTCTGCTGAGCCAATGTTCTGATAAGAATGAGGTTTTCCTTTTGCTATCTTTGGGTGCGGGTGGGACTGGGGGGAGAAGAAGGACGGACACACACACACTTGCTTTGTTTTAGACACTGGGATAGTCTGTTTATACATGTTTAAAGCTCAAGCAGAGGTCACAAGTCTGTGAAATCCACACAATAATGGTGATTGTTTTATGTCTATGGTTGTTTTTGCATTAAAAATATTTATTTCATGCTGAGACTTCTGCTTGCTATAAGAATGGTGCATCAGTTGTGACTTGGAAAACAAAGCAAGAGCTGAAAGCCACAGGTCCAGAATGCCACATGGAACTCGTGAACAGCGATGTTCCATCATTTTCGAAAGAATATGTAGGCCTATGCTGAGAATTCCCATGACCAATTTTATGGATTTTGTGTGAGCCTTTTTTTCTGGATGTTAAAGCCTCCTTCAATGAAGTCTGTCATAAACCCCAGTACACTAGGAGTGCTGTGTGAACTGTACTGAGGGTACAAGACCGTGAGAAACTGCACCATGGAGCTCTTCCACAGAGAGTGGCAGTGTCCCAACAGGAGAAGGCTGCTCTCCCCACCACTCTGCTGGCTGGCCCAGCCGGTCCTCATCTGATGGCATCTATGGGAGTGCACAGACGCCATCTAAGTGGGCTTATAAAGCCATGCCTGCATATCCATTCTCTCCATGTCCAGTGTTCTCTGAGACTCCAATCTCCTTCCTTTCTATTTCATCTGAGGCTGTCTTTCCTTTCAAGTGCCTTCCTGACATGCCAATAACTAAATGCTTTCTATTTTTTTCAGAAGATATAAGCTTTTTTTTCTAAGTATTACTTTTTATTTTGCATTATGAAAATTTATATATGCTCCCTGTAGAAAATCTAAACAAAAAAGTAAAAAGAAAAAAGTTAAAATGACCTATAACTCCACCATCCAAAAAGACTTATTGTTAAAAACTAGGTTTACAGCCTTTTCATCCTTTTCCTGTGCACTGTGAACACAGCACTCACTGTACACAATATTTTGTATCTTACAGTTTTCTCTTCACAATGCACTTTAAGCAATTTACAGTATTTTTGGCACATATTCTTTGAGAACATGATTTTTCATAGTAGAATGCTATTTCACAGCTGGATTATACCACAATATGTACCCAAGTCCTTATTATTAAAAGTTTAGGCCATTTTCAGTGTTTGTAGTTACTAATAATGCTGTGATGATATTCTTGTACATAAATATTTGTACGGACCTCTAATTACTTAGAGTAATTCCTAGGAATGGAACAACAGGGTTAAAGATTATGAACCATGGCCTAATTCTTAAGAGTATACAAACACAGACTTTTTTTGTTTTTGTTGTGATTAAATTCAAAGTTAGCAAAGGAAGATGAACACTGGCTAGCGGGAACATACTTTGCAGAGAGAGGCAGGTGGTTGGGTAGCAGTGCCCATCCTGGGAAGTGACAGGTATCCTTTGCTTCTCCGATCTTGAACCTCAAGGGTGGCCAGCGGAGGTAGTGATTCCGGCCACAATACACTGTTGTGCAGAGTGTAGTTCCTGATTTAATTGTGCCTTTTAAGGCAAAGGCACAGATATTGTCAAGCTCAACCAAATCTCATAATCATTATGCTTCCAAAGGCAGTTCATAGTTTGTGTCTAAGTCACCCAACAGACTGACCATTAAAGGGACTGAAGCTCACATAACCCAAGAGAGCAGGACATATGCATTTCTGGTTAAAGTGGGGAAACTGCCCTCCACCCCCCAGCTCCCTGGCACATCACATGCACCAGTGCTTCAGGTTGGACACCATGGAGGAAGGGACAAAAACGTGAAGCAGGGCCTTCAATCACAGGTGGATGGCTACCTGACAGAGTGGCTAGGAAGGAAACAGACATACTGGCACGAACCCACTCTGAGTGTGCTAATCCATTGTTATCCAGGATGACAAAGCATACACAGAGTGAGAATTTTGTGTAGATTTTATTAAAGAAAGGATCAATTAACAAGTAGAAAGATGTGTCAATGCAGAACTTTCTAGAAATTAAATCTTATTAGATTATCTCTCTATACTTCAAAAGTGAATCTTTGTCAGTTTCTATGATCAATATGGAACTTAACACATAACCTACCAACTTAGCTTATACAGAATAAAATATTTACAAAGTACATAAAAAAAGGTTTTAGAAATCAATAGAGCTTCATACATTTTAATTATTAAAAATAAGATGATGAAAACATAAATAAAAATTTTCCTTAATTAGTTTAATGTGATATTTTAAGAGGGAAGGAATAGTAGGCTTTCTTTTCAATCAGACGGCAATCCTCAAACACATATGTGGATTGTGTTAATTTCTAAATAGTGTTCTATTTTTGATCCAAAATGTGACATCACCAAATTTCAACTTTGTAAAATCCCAAACTGTTCCTTCCAGTGCCATGCAAGACTTTACCAAGTAAAACACAGACACATCTGTGCTGCGCTCTGCTTTTCTCCAACAACAGAAAACACCGAGCCACCAGGAGTGCTGCTCTCTTTAATTATTAAAGCCAACAAAAAGCGCTGGCAGTTGAAGTTTTAAAAACCAACAAATAAATGTTTGCAAGGGAGGTGCCAATGCCTTTAATCAAAGCATTGCTTCCTGTAATTAATATGTCCCACATAAAATAACAACTGTCTTTGCCACAGACAGTTAGCCAGGCCTGTATTTAGCTGCTCTGTTATTTAGGAAATGACCAAGTCCTTTTTCAGAAGCAAAGTGGTTAATATCATGTGATTACTTTAGTAAGAATTCTAAACAAAGCCAGTAATGTGAGGACCTGTTGACTGATCCAAGAAAGCAGTAAGTCAGGACGGAAGCAGACTCAGCCAGGCCACAGCTTAGAAGAGGACAGAGCTCCTCGGGAGAGTGGTCGGACTCTGCACGGTGTCCCCTGGGCCAGGCACAGTTATAAATGAGGGTAGCCTGGGCAGCTGAACAAGAGCAGAGAAAATGACCTGGGGACAGAAAGGCTGCACCTCATCTCCTTGGTGCTTCCCAGGAGAGAAGAGTGGCACCATCTGGTCCCTCGTCAACTCTGTGAACACAGGGAAACATCTCCGACCACAAGCCCAGCACGCACTCATCCAGGCAATATCTACACACTACCATAAGGAACTGGGAGCGCTCAATGCTTAGGTACCTAGGGCGTTGGTGAAAGCCAAACCCACTACAGGTCCCATTTCCCATAGGTCCCGTTTCTCCTTTCAGCTCTAGAGAGACCGACCCTGAACGCCACACACACTGTGTACTACCACCCACCATGGTCTGTGCTCTCTGCTGACTCCCGTCACATGGGCTGTAGCTGAATGCCAAGAGCCACAGCAAGGCCTCAGGGGGTTCAGCTTCAGACATCAGCAACTGCTCAGCCACCATCTCAGCCCATCCTCCAAAGTGAATGAACAAAAACCAGCTCTCAAAAGGGCCTCCGGAGGACCTGGAACAGAACCAAAACACATGGCAGCCAGGCAACTTGATTTCTTTTTGCTTTTGGTTCTTAAAGCAACTGCAATGTCTGCGAATGGTTGCTTTAAATTGTTCTTACCCACTGAAGTACAACTTGCAAGGAATACAAGTTAGACTCAGAAAAATAGCTCACAATGCTACTCTGAACCCACTACAGGACCTTCAAAGGCATGCCTCTCAAAACCTCAGTGCCCTGAGAATTCAGACATTTAAATCTTTATATCCAGGAACTTGAGTGACTGCAGACCTTTGAGAAAGGAAGATTTTGGCCCATGACCAGCAGGAACGATGCAGGATGAGAAGCTGCAGGCGCGCCTCTCTGCCTCCTGCCTGCAGAGCTGGGCTGCTGTGCAGAGGGGGCCTCCCAGCCACAGGAGCCACCCAGGTGCTCCAGCGCGAGAAGGGAGGAGGCTCCTCGGGGTCCAAATGCAGACCCCAGAAGGGGCACAGCAAAAACATGTGCTATGTCCTTTCTGACAAAACACAAGGTTCTGGTTGGTATTTTGGCAATTACAAACTTTTAATGGACTGTATGTTGTATTCTTTTCTGTCATCACATATACAAAAAAGCTGAAAGTTATAGCCTCTGTGAAGCTATCCTTTTGTCACACTGAGAACTGGGAGTCGTAATAGTTGTTTAAAGGGCTGAATCTGCTCAATATGAGGACCCATTAATTTTATATGACAGTGTTAGTAGTTTAACATTTCCCCTGGGAAAAAATGGAGAAAGAATGGCCTGAGATCACATTAGATCAGAACCTTCCTTCTAAACTGGGGAAGCCCCTGGGACAGGAGAGCTCCAGGACCCTCTGCAGTGCTCTGTCTTTGGTGGATCAGGGTCTGTATTCCTCTGCGTGGCCCACGAAAGCCCCAAGCTCTAGGCATTGTCCTTGCCTCCCCTGGCCATGGCCTTCCTCCTGTCCAAGTCCTTGCTGAGAACAACTGATGATGTTCTGAATTTCAGCTTGCAGGACAATGGAGAGAAAAGGAAGGGCGGGCAGTCTTACTGTTTCCCACAAGAGGAGTTAATATTCTGCGGGTCATGTCAGTGGTGGGCTGGGTCATGACTCTCAAAAGCAAGGAAGAGGCTCCACAGGGTCTCCTCCCTGTGGCCTTCATGGACAGTAGGCTGAGCTGCAGGCCTCTCATGCTCCCTGCTCCCAGGTGGGCATTACGCTTATACTAGGGTTCAAGGCCTGCATTGCAGGGATGGGCCTGGTCATTCTCCCTCTTTTCTACCAGTAACTGAGTGTCGAGGCAGTCCCATGTGGCTGGCCGAGAAAGTACCAAAAACTCCCCACAGACTCTTCCCTGCAGATGGACCCAAGTCTTGTTAAGGCAGATCTAGGTTAAGTAGGAGTCCTGTGAGGTTTTGGATCTAGGTTCTGTGCTTCAACAGAGGCAACCAGAAAGGTTACGAGCAGGGTTGCCAGGTGTGGCAGGTCATTGATGTGGCCAACACTCTGATCCCTACTTGGCCAGCAGTTCTTTTTGTCTCTTCCATTAGTAAGAGGCCTAGTGGAGGGGAGGAGTGGGTACTTGGCCCTACCAGCATGATCATGAACACAGAGCACCACCTATAGTTTGTGGTGGCTCCGAGGTGGGAGTACGAGAATTTCAAGAGGGAAAACTGGCAAATGGAACAAACAAAGACAGTCTTGTAGACTAGCATAGACAAATAAAATACACTCTAAAAGCAAGAAATTTAAGAGGAAGCTGAAAGGGGTTATGTTACAAAGAACTTAACAAAGCCCAAATGTGAATGCTTCTAGGAAAATAACACATATAAGTAGGTACTGAATATCATAATAGGATTTTAAAATTTTAGATAAGTATTTATTACAAAGAAGAGGCAAAAGAAACATTCTCTCCCACTGTATAGGAGCAGTTGGGAATTTCCTCCCTTAGAGAGACAGAGAAAAGATGCGAAGAAGACAGGCTCTCTTCTCCTGCATGCCCAAGAGTTCACAGCATGTGGGCACTGCTTTTTTCCTAGGGCCTATTCTTTTTATTATTATGCTTGTATCTTCAAAATCTAATACTATACAAGGTGTTTACGCATCCATGCCTATTTATTCCGAGCTGCACAAAGTGGTCCAAGGAGCTCTGTGCTTCCCCTACTTCTTACACAGCATTGTGTTTACATTGCCTGTTTGGGAATGGTCACGGACCAGTACTACCTTTCCATCAGCCCCGCTAAACAAAAGACAAGGGTCCAGAGAAACCATGTGTGAAGCACTTCTAGGAGTCATCAGCGTTTGCTTACCTGTGGGTCTGGTCTTCCGCTATTTCTCTGAGCATTTCAGAAATACGTTTCAGTGGCTGGTGCCACAGTCCCTGTGGGATATCTGTGGGTGAAAAGAGAGCAGAAGGGAACTGAGGAAATGTCAGACCTATTAGGCAGTAACCCCTGCAGCTAAGGCTGGAAGAGTTCTGAGGAAAGGCCATTTTTTTTCCTGGTCAGTGGAACTTCACCAGCACCTACCTCGCAGGCCTGGGAAGAAACGTCCATTAGTGTTACACAAGCTAAACTTCAGGGGCTAAACTCAGGCACGTGGGAGTCTGCAAAGACTTCATGAGCAGCCCACCCTAGTGTTCGGAAATGCTATGCTACAGATGCCCAAGTTTTTTCTTTTCTGCCTACCTAACCCCTCCTCTATCGCTTACAATTTGTGATTTCAAAATATGTGGAGACTAATAAAACACTCAATAAAGAATTAGGAATGGGTTGCCTAACTGTTTTTCTATGACTGCGATGAATTTATAATATGATTAGGCTTACATGGTAAAGAAAAGGCCAGGGGAAAAAACACAGGGAGCATACAGACATATGCCTTTTCTTGAGTTACTTTCTCTGGTTTCACAATTACTTTGTGATTTTGAACACATCTGAATATGTATCTGCAGTCTGAAACATCTGAAAAAGTTTATCACTTTGCACGTAGTGATAGGTTCTATAATTATATACACGAGAAAGATAATGTAAGTGATAAGAGTGCCTACTGCTACTCCACAAATGTTACAGGTTAAAGGATCATATAGTCTCCCTGACCCTCCTCTGGACTCCCAGAACTCTTCATTTGCAGCCTTTGAAGGTGTTTTCGTTTTCTTCTTTATATTAGTTGTTTAGATCCCTATTTTATGTCCCCTCTACTTACAGTTCCTAGAGAGTCAGGGCTCATAAGTGATTCATCTTTCATGCCCCATAGGACTTTACAGGAGGCACAAAATCAATTTTTGATGAATAGAAGATTCTACTATTAAAAACACTTTAATTTGTGAATATAACATTGTTTTTTTCTAAAAGTAATATGCAGAAAACTGTTTAGAAACTAGCATAGGAAGCTCTTATACTTCTGTGTGAACGTATGTATTTTGTGACAAATCTGGGATAATCACACCAAGGAACAGGTAAGTAGGCTGAGTTCATGCCTGTAGACCACATACCACCCAATCTTTTGTTTACAGATCTCCAAACTGAAAAAATAACAACTCCAATACTTCTCTGGAGTCACACGGGCTGATCTTAAGCTTTAGTGATCCGACTTAAGCTGTGAGGTATAGCCCTGGAAAGTGAATTACTGACTTCTCTGTCTTGTTATTAAAGTTTTCCCATTGTGTTTCCACAGGTTAAATTTCACAAAACTGTTGACCAGAGATCCCACTGGCCCATCACCACCTCCACCTCTAGTACCTGAGAAGGCAGTGTCAGATGGGTCACTTTAGATGAGAACCTATGTCTTTTAGAAAAAAGGAAGAGGAATTCAGAGTTTATAAAATGCTGTGAAACTGATTCACCTACTTCCTTAAATGAATCTACTCACCCTAGTCTCAGGAAAAAGGCATGCGAAGAATGGTATAAAAGGGAAGTTTTACTGGTTCTTTTGTTCTTTCCTCTTGCTTCCCCAGTCAGATAAAGTGCCCTCTTCCTTAGCACTCAGTCCGTGCTGTGTCAGTGTTGCCTTGCCTTCAGATTTCAGGCTTTAGAGGACGAAGAGGCTTTATTCCCTATTTCTGAAATGTTTCCTAAACATGAGCTCGCAGGCATGTTAACGATCAACACCAGTTGAATCAGGGACGGAACCATCGCTTCCCCAGCTGTTTACGGCCCATAGAAGGGTGGCAAATGGAATCAAAGAAGGCTGTGGTCTAATGCACTTGTGGAATTCTTTCAAAAGCCTTCCCTTGGCTGGGTTAGGAGAAATTCCCCCTACATTTCCTTGGCTTCGTTCATCCTTTCATCTTTTCTTTTGCAACAAGGGGCATGGAGTAGAAAAAAAGAAATACAAATAAATGTACTGTTTTATTCTAACTCAGCCATGTCTTAGCCTGCTCTTGGCATCTAGGTGGATCTGGCTGGCACCAGAGGACTTGTGGTATCTGGAGCACGCTATCCAAACTTAACAAGAGGCCATTTTTTTTTCTTTTTCGATTTTCCTTCTTTTGGTAAATGATCCTAACTTGGACATCAAGCAAATTGTCATGTCAAAATCCATAGAATATGAGACCCTGAGAGCTTAAAGAGATGTCAGAGACGGCCACTTGCATCTCCCTTATTTTCTAGATAAGGAACTAGGAGAGAAGGATTATGAGTTGGCAGTGCTCTTTCCCAGAAATCATTTTAATACAGGCAGATCAATCTTCACATACCTTTTGGGTGTTGGAGTAGCACCATGACAAGAGATGGAGAAGCATAAGGAAAGTAGGTCTTGAGTGCAAACTTCGGCTACAATAGAATAAAAAATTCAAAACTGCATGAACTTTAGGACTGGAAGTAGTGCTAAGAAAATATAAAAGCTTGTATCCTCTGCCCCAAAAGGATCCACTGTACTAACATGTTCAGAATGTTTTCTTAAACATTTTTTAAAAAATGCTTCCAGTAATCTTATAAACATATTCTAAAAAAATAAATCTTTTAAAGTCATCTTTTGAGACTTAAGAAAAATAAAACTATGCTTAAGAAAAGAAAACTTATGATATAAACTTTGTTTATAGCAGTTCTTTACTTCACATGGACCTAATTATACACATAAATCTTCTCTTTGAGAGTTTCCAAAGCAGTCGTGAGATGGATTTTTGTTAAATTTATCATTTTTTAATTTTCAGTTACTGTTGACACACACTGTATTAGTTTCAGGTGTACACGCCAGTGATTAGACATTACATAACTTAGTAAGTGATCATGCAGATAAATCTCACACCATCTGACATCACACAATGTTCCTAGACTATCACTGACTATATTCCCTATGCTGAACTTTACATCCCATGACAATTCTGTAACAACAGACTTGTACTTTTTAATCCCTTCGCATTTTTCACCCAGTCCTCCAAACATCCTCCCATTTGGCAACTGTCAAAACGTTCTCTGTACCCATGAGTCTGTTTCTGTTCTACTTGTTCATTTATTTTGTTTTTTAGATTCAATTGTTGATAGATATGTATTTATTGCCATTTTATTGTTCATATTTTCCCCTCCCCTCCTCTTCTTCAAGATAACCTTTTAACAGTTCATATAACACTGGTCTGATGATGATGAACTCCTTTAGCTTCTTCTTGTCTGAGAAGCTCTTTATTTGTCCTTTGATTCTAAATAATAGCTTTGCTAGGTAGAACAATCTTGGTTGTAGGTCCTTGCTTTTCATCACTTTGAATACTTCTTGCCAATCCCTTCTGGCCTAAAAAGTTTCTGTTGAGAAATCAGCTGACAGTCTTATAGGAGCTCCCTTGTAGGTAACTAACTGTTTTTAAGATTCTTTGTCTTTAATTACTGGCATTTTAATTATGACATGTTTTGGTGTGGGTCTGTTTGGGTTCATCTTATTTGGGACGTTCTGTGCTTCCTGGACTTGTTTACCTATTTCCTTCACCAAGCTAGGAAAATTTTCTGTCATTGTTTTCAAATAGGTTTTCAATTTCTTGCTCTCTCTCTTCTCCTTCTGGCACCCCCATGATGTGAATATTGGTACTCCTGAAGTTGCCCCAGAGGCTCCTTATGCTATCCTCATTTTTTTGGATTCTTTTTTCTTCTTGCTGTTCTGATTGGCTATTTTTTGCTTCTTTATGTTCCAAGTTGCTGACTTGATTCTTGGCTTCATCCACTCTACTGCTGATTCCCTATAAATTATTTTTCATTTCATTTATCGTATGCGTCATTTCTGACTAGTTCTTTTTCGTGCTGTTGAAGTTCTCACTAAGTTCACTGAGCATCCTTATAACCGGTGTTTTGAACTCTGCATCTAGTAGATTACTAGTTTCCATTTTGTTTGGTTCTCTTTCTGGAGTTTTGTTCTGTTCTTTCATTTGGGTCATGTTTCTCTGTCTCCTCATTTTGGCAACCTTCCTGTGTTGGTTTCTATGTATTAGGCAGAGCTGCTATGTTTCCCAGTGTGGGTAGAATGGCCTAATATAGTAGGTGTCCTGTAGGGTCCGGTGGTACAGCCTCCCCTACCCTAGCTGGGACTTGACGTGCGCCCATTGTGTGGGCTGTGTATACATTCCTCTTGTAGTTGAGACCTGATTGCTGTTGTCACACCAATGGAAGGAATTTACCCAGCTGACATGCTGCAAGGACTGGATGTGACTATTGACCACCAACTTCCAACCCCATGGAGGATCAACTGTGCAGTGGCCCACCCCATAGAGGAGGACTTCCTTCAACAGGGTGCTGGTGGCTGGTGAAGTCTGCCATTGAGTGTGTCACTTGTGCAGGTGGTTGGGTGGTGATACTTTGATGTGGTCTGGAGCTGTCCACTGGGTGCACTGGCTCTGGGGCCTCCTGGGAGGTGCAGGTCAAGGCCAGCCACTGCCTGTGTTCTGCCTGGGGCCACCCAGCATAAACTACAAAGTGATCTGCCAATGGTTGCTACTTGTGCTGGGCTTAGAGGTGCCCCGGCACGTCCAAGCTATAAACCAAGTCCAGCTGCTGCTAGTGCCAGGCCTGGGGACACTTAGCGAGAGGTTTGGGGTTTGCAGGGGGCAGATGATGCTTGTTCGAGAAAATTCAGGAAAATGTGAAGCATGAGCGAAGACAAGCCATACAGATGGAAAAGCCACTGGAAACAGCTTGAGTGGGCCCGGAAGATGGGTGGGGCAGGCCTCAGGGAATCACCAAGGGGCAAACATTGTGAGCCTGCTGGATTTGGTCTCGGATGTGGCACCTGCCTGCCGGCTCCGTGGAGGGGAGGGGTCATCAAAGGAACAAGAGCCTCTGCCAACACTCTGTCTAGGAGAAAGCTGCCCCTATAGCTCTCGCCCTGATGCAAATAATTCAGTTCCTCCTGGTATGTCTCTGGTGCCTTACAAGGTGCTGCTGCCATGCTTGAGCTCAGAGGGATTGAGTCCAAGTAAGTCTGTACGCAGGCCCTTTAAGAGGAACTGCCTGGGACTCCAGAAATTTCCACCTTCCTCAGTCTCAGTCCCCTCTGACTTTTACAGCCAAAAGTTATGGAGACTTCTCTTCCTGGCACTAGAACCCAGGGCTTTGGTGGCCTGATGTGGGGCTGGGACCCCTTGCTCCTAAGATATCCCTCCCAATATTTATCTACCACATGTGGTTGTAGGACCAGCACATTCCCCGCCTCCACCCCTCCTACTAGTCTCAATGTGGTTTCTTCTTTAACTCCATAGTTGTAAGACTTCCATTCAGCTTGATTTCAGGCAGTTCTGAATGATGGCTCTTCTGTATAGTTTATTTGTAATTTGATGTGGTTGCGGGAACAGGTGAGTACCATGTTTATCTATGCCACCATCTTGATGATGACAATGACAACAACACCACCACCACCACAAAACAGAAAACAATGGTACTCACAATACTGTGAAGGCCAAAGTGCTATAGCTATCTATATCCTCAGAAGGCACAGAACTTTTAAAACACTTTTTTTACTATATACAGATACTTTTAAAGTATATTTTACTTATTATGCTATTACAGTGGTCCCATTTTTTTCTCCCCTTTATTCCCATCCACCCTGCACACCCCCTCCCACCAGCATCCCCCCACCCTTAGTTCATGTCCATGGGTCGTACATGTAAGTTCTTTGCTTTTTCCATTTCCTATACTATTCTTAACCTCCCCCTGTCTATTTTGTGCCTACCATTTATGCTTCTTATTCCCTGTAC